>ML818005.1:47625-62168 GCA_009831015.1 Picea engelmannii
GATCAAGAATAATTCAACTTTAGTGCAATATGCAAATGCCAAAGGTGTGTATGATGATCAAAATAATTATGAGTATGAGCTCACTACTCTTAAAAAATTAGAGTTATCATCTTTAGTTGTCTCTAGCTACTCATTTACAAGTGACCATGAAGACACATGGATAATGGATAGAAGTGCAACAAAAACATGAAATTTAGATGAGATTTCTTCTAGTCCTTTTATGAATGGCAATTAAATTCAATATTTTTGGCTGATGACACTAGACATACACCACAAGGAAAAATGTATTGTAAAGGTTTTTCTCACATGTGTTAGAGAGAAAATCATTTTTAATGTTTGGTATGTACCAAAATTCAAGAAAAAAGTGTCGTCTTTGGTGTTTTTAAGGAGAGCAAAAAATTATCCAAAAAAAGGATTCATTAAAATCAACTCAACGAAGGAAAATTTCAAAACAAGAATGACATATTATGAAGATGGAAAACTTATAAGGAGGAAAGGGAGAGTCATTGCTAGAAAGCATGATTTTATAGGAGCAGTTGGTTTTAGGATTTCACCCATCAAATTATGGCATGTTTGATATGGACATTTGAACTTTGAAACTATTTCCCAACTTCAAAAGAAAGGAATGGTAAGAGGAATGCCAACCTTTAAAACAAAAATTGCAAGATGTGAAACTTGTATTTATCTAAAACATAATCGAGAAATATTTCCTACTGGATCATGGAGAACAAATAGATGTTTGCAACTTATCCACAGTGACATTTGTGGACCTTTAGAAGCATCTCTTGGAGGATGTAAGTATTTCTTTCTTTTCATTGATGATTTTAGTCAAATGAATTGGGTATCTTTCTTGAAAGAAAAATGAGAGGCATTTGAGAAATTCAAGATTTTTCATCAATTGGTTGAAAATCAACTAAGGAAAAAATTGCCACTTCGATGATATATAATGGAGGGGAATTAACTTCAAATGAATTCCAAAATTATTGTAAGGATATATGAATAAGAAGGTAATTTACTAATTCCTACACTACATAGCAAAATTGAGTGAAAAAATAACAAATAGAAATTTTATGGGTATGGTGAGGTCTATGTGAAAATTTAAAGGGTTAAGTATTTCCTATTGGGTTAAAGCGGTTCATACTGTAGATTATTTAAGGAATAGATCTTTCACTACTTCCTTGGATGACATCACACCATTTTGAGGTTAGTATGATTTTTAACCAAAAGTTAAGCATGTTTTTGTTTTTGGTTCAGTGTGTTATGCTTTATTTCCTAAAGAAAATAGGACTAAGCTAGACTCTTGCAATATGAAGTGAATGATGATTGGATATTCCCATGAGAAGAAGGGATAAGGACTCGTATCCAGTGGTAATTTTGTTGAATCAAAATGTTATCTTTGATGACACATAAAGTAAAGATGTTTTTGAGATTGAAAATCTTCTTAGTCATTTGGAACAAAAAATGGATAAGCAAGAAAATAGAATGAAAAATAAACCAAGTAGGGAACGTTGCTTTGAAATGGATTGCATTTTAACAGAAAACATGGATGATGAAGAATTAGAAAATTCTTCACAAGTTGGTTCTTCTTCACATGAAATTTTGATGAACTAACTTCAACTTAGGAGGAGCATAGAATGCCTAAGTGGGCCACTCAACTTCTAAAGGATGTAAGATCATATGAACAAAACAAAATAAGTACAAAAAGTTTCACCAAAATGCAAGACATTTTTTCCTTAATGGTCAATGCTTCCACTTAGCCTTCCACTTTTCAAGAGGTAGTAGAACATGAGGAATAGTAAAATCTATGGTTGATGAATATGAACTAGTGATTGAAAATAACACTTGGAAACTTGTTGAATTTCCTCCAAAAGTGAAACCCATTGGATGCAAATGGGTTTACATAATTAATTACAAGTCGGATGGATTGATTGATAAATATAAAGAAATATTAGTGGTTAAGGGTTTTGCTTAGTGTGAAGGAATTGATTATGCAAAAACTTTTGCACCTACAACAAAGTGGAGTACTATAACGATGGTAATTGCTTTAACAACTCAAAATGGAAGGAAATCACATCAAATGGATGTTAAAAGTGCCTTCCTCGATGGTGATTTACAAGAACACGTATATATGACTCAACCTCCAAGTTTTGAACTTGAAGGACAACACATAAAGTTTACAAATTGGTTATACCATTGTATGTGTTAAACAAACTCTTAGAGCTTGGTATGCGAATATGGATGAATACCTTTGCAAAGTGGGTTTTCAAAGAAGTGAATGTATTGATACTTTGTATGCATGCCTATAGCTTAAATCATGGTCACGTTTGTAATGTATTTTGATGACATGATTATCATTGGGAATAATGATAATCATATTCCACAAGTTAAGTAGGAACTAAATGTTGGATTTAAAATGATTGATTTGGGATTACTTCACTACTATATTGGAGTTGAAGTATCACAATAACCTAATTATATTTTCATTAATCAATGCAAGTATACATCCAAACTATTGAAGAAATTTAGCATGGAAGATGGCAAGTTTATTCTTACCCAATGGAGGAAAATTTAAAACCTAAAAACTTGAAGGGGAGGAATTGGTAAATAGTACTAGCTATAGACAGTTGATTGACAACTTGATTTATTTGACTACTAATCGTCTACATTTGTCATATGCAGTCAATGTTCTTTCAAAATTCATGAAGGAACCAAGGGAAAGCCATTGGAATGTAGCGAAGAGAGTACTTAGATATATCCAAGGTACAAAATATTGTGGCCTTCTATATAAGAAAAATAATAATTTAGTACTTATTGGATATTCAAATGCAAATTTTGCAGGAAATATTGATGATAGGGCATTCACATTGGGTTATTTAATGCATATGGCATCAAGATCAATTCCATGGAGTTGCAAAAAGAAAGCCACAATTGCAAAATTATCTGTTAGGTATCAGATCTATTATAATAATAGAAAACATAAATACTACTAAGAATAACAATGGAACAACAAAATATAAGGAACCACAACACCAAAATAATACCTTTACTGATAGGAAACAATGTTCATTTGCCTCTTCGAGGGGGCAACCTCCAGCAGACTAACACTCTATTACAATAATTCTCAAGACAAAGACTTCTCATGCCCCTGACTCATATCTATACTAAATCTATCTACCAAAAGAACAATCTAGAGGAAGATCTTTCTAGAAGTAGAAGCTTCTATTAGGTCTTCTTACATTTGACTTATTCTTCCTTAATACTAGGCCTTACTAATATCAGCCTTTGTTACATGGAAAATATATTATTCTACCTACATGAGGGGTTAAGGAGGTTAGGTCCCTAAAATGCCCTCTCGCTTAAAAAAATCCTTGTCCTCAAGGGCTAAGATGAGGAAATTGATGTTGAATGGTAGTCGACTCCCAGGTGGCATCTTTTGTCTGTGTGTCCTTCCATTGAACTAAAACTCCCTTGATAGTGCATTGGCAAAGACGACGGTCGCATTGGGCCAAGACTTCTCGTGGATACAACCAAATGGAACCTTCTTCATCCAACTCAGGTATATTGGTATGAGTATGGCACCTAGTGCCGAGCACTTTCTTTAAGCAGCAAACATGAAAAACATGGTGAATCTTAGAGTGACTGGGCAACTCTAACTAGTAGGCCACGTGTCCCACTCTCTTGAGAATATTGTAAGGACCATAGAATTTGGGGGTGAGTTTATGATAGTGATGGGATTAGAGTGAAGTCTGCTTATAAGGTTGTAGATGAAGAAACACCTGGTCCCCTTCAACAAATTCATGTTCAAAACAACCCTGATTTGCTTGTTGTTTCATGTGATTTTGACCTATGACCAATTTTTTTTTGAGAGTACGGAGGAGCCCATGTGGACTATAAGAGTTTGATCCACCTATTGAACCTTGGAGACACTAAGCATGTATGATACAACTGAAGGTGGTGTTTGTCCATATAATGCTTCAAAGGGAGTCATGCGAGTGACAGTGTGGTAAGAAGTGTTGTACCACCATTCAACGAGGGGTAACCACTGAACCCACTGATTTTGTTTATCAGATGCAAAAAACCTCAAATAAGTTTCCAAACACTTGTTGGTTGCTTCAGTTTGTCCATCAGTCTGAGGATGATATGTTGTGTTGAGATGCAATTGGGTTCCCTAGAATCGGAACAATTCTTACAAGAAAGCATTGGTGAAAGTTGGATCACGGTCAGAAACAATAGAACGAGGCATGCCATAGAGTTTGAAGATATTATCCATAAAAAATTAAGCCACGGTGGATGTTGTGAATGGGTGTTGAAGAGCACAAAAATGAGCATATTTGGAAAGACGGTCCACTACTATCATGATGACTGACTTATTGCCTGATTTAGGTAGGCCAACAATGAAGTCCATGGAAATATTTGTCCAAATAGTAGGTGGGATCGGAAGTGGTTGGAGTTTGCCTAGAACTTTGATTGTCTCTCCCTTGTTGCATTAACAGGTATCACATTCAAACACAAAGGTGTGAATTTCTTACTTCATACCTTCTCAGAAAAAATAATGTTTGACTCGTTCATAGGTTTTGGTAAAACCAAAATGCCCAACTATAGGTGAAGCATGGAACTTAGAGAGCATGATGGATTTAAGGTTCGACTGTTTGCTTAAATACATGCAAACTTTACAACGGAGCTCGTGTTGGTGCCACGAGTACGCTGGAGAAGCTTGTGGATCCTGATGTAGTGTTTGGATTAGTCTTGAAGGTTTGGGGTCTTGCAACCATTCCTGGAAAATCTCCTGAAGCCAATCTATGACAATGAAAGAGAGGGAAAAAAGGGACCTGTCTTCTTCATATTTCTTGGAAAGGGCATCAACCACCACATTTCCTTTTCCTTTTTTGTAGATGATTTCATAATTATATCCAAACAACTTGGTTACCCATTTTTGTTGATCTAGTGAAGAAATTCTTTGTTCCAAAAAATACTTGAGGCTTTGATGATCAATTTTTATTTGGAAGCGTTGCCCCAAGAGACAAGGATGCCAAAGATCCATAACATGCAGAATAACCAACATTTCCTTTCATAGGTGGATTGGACCAAATGGCACTCGAACAATTGTTTGCTGGTGAAAGCCAAAGGTCGACCATCTTGCATGAGGACAACCCCAATGCCTTTCCCCGAGGAATTACACTCCAACACAAAGGTCTTGTTGAAGTTAGGGAGAGCCAAAACCAAAGTAGTGCACATAGTCTCTTTCAAAGATTGGAAAGAATGGTTGGTTGTTGGAGTCTAACTTAAATCATTCTTTTTAAGGAGCGTTGCGAGGGGAGCTGCAATTTTTCCATAATTATTAACAAACTTGCGATAATATCCCATCAAACTCAAGAAGCCACGTAGACTTTTAAGATTTTTCGGGCGCGACCAATCCTACATAGCTTCAATTTTCTTTGGATCCAACCTGCCACCGTCCTTGCCGAAAATATGTCCCAAGTACTCAACTTCAAAGGCTCCAAAAGCACATTTAGACTACTTAAGAAAAAGTTTGTGCTGAGAGAATAGCTAGAGAACTTGATCCACATGGGCAAGATGGGCTTGTCAAGTTTTGTTATAGATGAGAATATCATCAAATAAAACCAAGACAAAATGATGGAGGAAAGGACGAAAGACATGATTCATGAGACTTTGAAAAGTGGAGCGAGCATTGCATAGGATGAATGGCATAACCAAGAACTCATAATGACCCTCATGAGTTTTGAATGTAGTATTGGGAATGTCTTCTTATTTCATACAAATATGGTTGTAGCCAGAGCAGAGATCAAGTTTGGTAAAATACTAAGCACCACTTAATTCCTCCAAAAGGTCATCAATGACAAGAATGGGAAATTTGTCTTTGATGGTGAGTTTACTGAGAGCTAAAATATCAGGATACATGTGCCAAGTACCTTCTTTCTTGAGTACCATGACTACTGGAGAAGAATAGGGACTAGTATCAGGATGGATGACACCGACTTCTAGCAATTCTTGAACAATATTCTCGATTTCATTCTTCTAGGCGAAGGGATCACAATAAGGGCGAACATTTGGAGGAAGACTACCCATAACTAGAGGAATGGAATGATCATGAACATCTCGAGAAGGGGGAAGTCCCTGGGGGGTTTGAAACACAACTTGGTGTTGGGAGAGGATAGATTGGAGGTCGGGATGTACAGAGGGCATCTCAATCGCCTGAATGAAATGAAGTTGGGAAATAATGCTAGAATGACCTTTTTTGAGGATATTTTCCATTCGGTGGGAACTCGTGATCTCTAGTGACCCTGCGGTGATGCCTTGGAAATGGTGTTGGTGGTCCTCTTGCTGGAATTACATGGTTAATTTATGGAAATCCATGATGATAGGTCTGAGAGTGCGTATCCATTCCTCACCAAGTACAATGTCACAACCACCCATGTCAATAGTAAACATATGAGATTTCAGGTGGTACTAAACCAATTTGGATGAGCACATTTTCACAAGGCCCTCCACATTTCATGGAACTCCCATTTGCAATCATGATTTGGAAATTATTAACTGAACTGATATAGCAATTAACTTCTTGGTCAATGCGACAGTGAATAAAATTATGGGTGCTGACATTGCCAACTATAATGATGACTTTCTGGTTCTTAATGTAGCCAATTAACTCGAGGGTTTGGGGATCATAGAAACACGTGAGTGCATTCATATAAATCAATGGTTCAACTTCCTGTGGAGCAGAGGGATGATTAAGATCATTTAGTGGGGGTAGCTCAGGTACATGAGAAACATCTGCCTCTTCTTCAAAAACATCCTCAGACATAGCCATAAAAAGATTTTGTTCCTTACACTTGTGGCCCGAAAAATACTTGTCATCGCAATTATAACAAAGACCCTTAAGTTGGCGTTCAACCATTTCAACTTGAGTCAATTTATGGATCTTTAGGGGAGTGGAAGGAGGGGTGGGAAGGGTGGGTTTAGGGAGAGGAATAAAGGGTGTTTTTTGGTTTGGGATGAGATGACTTGTTGTGCTTCCTTAGCCTGTTTTGTAGCTTCCAACCAAGTATGGGGGTGAGGCATGAGGACATGGGAATGTATTTCATCCTTGAGTGCCACTGATAAATCATTCCCTGAAAAAATCATGTCCTTCGTTCTAAAATCCAATTGCTCAAAGGTAGTTATAAACTCCTCCACTGGGCCAGTTTGTTTCAACTTGATCAAATGGCCTTAATGATGGGTGTCGGTGTCAAAGTTGTCACAGAGCTCTGCAACAAACTGTGTCCAAGACACATACCCGTGGCGTGCCTTTTTACACCAATGCCACCATTTCCACCATTGCCAACATTCAAGATCCAAATGGAGAACATCATAACAGAGTTTGGCCAACTCATCGGTAATGCCATGCAAAGAGAAGTAGTGTTCCATTTGGGTGACCCATCCCATGAAATGTGAGCCATCACATTTGTTCACATCCACTCTAGGAAGGCATAGGTCATGCTGAAATTGATGGGAGTAAAAAGTATGGGAATTGGAGGAAGTATCACCTTTGGGGTGCAAAGGTTGGTCATATGAGGTAAGGTCTCCAGAAATATTAATTTTGGCGAAGAGCTAGAGAGTAAAGGATTCAAGATGGCATTCCATGTGGGCATATAGGTCCTTCATCATGTCTTGTTTCAGGTTTTTTCATTTTGGCATCTATGGTGGAATGCATGTTGGATTGATGGTGGTAATATTAGCATTGATTTGTCGCACTTCCTTCTGAGTCGTGGAGAAATAAGAGGACAAGGCATTGATGCATGATTCAAGGTCTTGGTTGTGGGTGTGGGCCATGGTGAAAGGGGGCACATGAAAGGGGCGGGTGGGTCCACACAAAAAAGGGATTACGATTGAAGGGTATCATGATGATCAATGCAAAAAGGGGAATCTAATGGGGTAGGTCCCAAATAAGGGGGCTGAGAGGGGGTCGAGACCGCAAAGAAAAAAAAGGATGAAAAATGATAGGTATTACTGCGATCAAGATGAAAATAGGAATCCAATGGGATAGGTCTCAAATAAGGGTGTGAGTAGGCCCCATACTTTTTTTTACTCCTGCGGTTTTATACTCCGATCTGAATAATACTATAGAGTTAAAATGCCCAAATTCTTAACAGGAAAAAATGTGTAGTAATTTCGCAACCAGAATGCAGGAGGCAAGGTTGCATGATAATAAATATTATATGTTCTGTTTCCATCCTAAAGGTTAGGGTTTTCATGGTTCCTAAAGACAAGGGTTTTCCCTGTGCTATAGCTCTTTGATATACGTACGGGGTCGAACAATAGTACTCGACCCAATATCTCATGACATCAACTAAAGAGGTTAGATCGTACCCTTAGTTGTATTACCCGATTACCCATGTACTAAAGAGTATCTTCCCGAGTGTTATTCTTGGTGGCACTATAACAGTTAGGCAGTTGATCGATTGATCTATGGAAGGTTTCAGGATACCTAGGCCAGTTCGTATATAGGTGTTGTGTGATGCGCTACCACTCAAAGGGGTACCAATAGGGGTTACAAGGGTGTCCAACAACGAGCTTAAAAACCTCTTTTATTTCCCGTGTGTATGCTTCCCCAACCACAGATTTATGTGTTGAACAATATATCACTGTAATCTTAAGATGTTGGAACACGTCTCTACCCTGAAAAAAAATAACCCACAATTCCTGCCAAGGAAAGTGCTCCGATACCATTTGTTAGGTACCAGATCTATTATAATAGAAGAAAACAAAAGTACTGCAAATAATAACAGTGGAACAACAAAATATAAGGAACCACAACACCGAAATAATACCTTTATTGATAGGAAACAATGTTCACTTGCCTCTTCGAGGGGGCAACCTCCAACATAGCAGTTCTCTATTACAATAATTCTCAAGACAAATAATTCTCATGCCCTTGACTCCTATTTATACTAAATCTATCTACCAAAAGAACAATATAGAGAAAGATCTTTCTAGAAGTAAAATCTTCTATTAGGTCTTCTTACATTTGATTTATTCTTCCTTATTACTAGGCCTTATTAATATTGACCTTTATTACATGGAAACCATATTATTCTTCTTAGTGAGACCTGTATAGGCACCAATCTAAGATATCCATACACAAAGTACTTCTGACTTCACCTGCATGCTTCATACTTCATGTATTTCATAACATCATCATACCCTTAACTTTCATGCTCTAGCACCTTTCTTTGCTTCATACCCCATACATAGATTCAAACCCTAGTCATATTTAGCCTTCAAGTCCTAGCGAATCTCGTAGCATCATTCCCATATTATAATCCCAAATTGTAGCATCACAACCTCAAAACAACTCCCTTTGCAACATCATAAACCTTAGTCCTTCACATCACACCCTTAAAACTCCAAGAAAACTCCTCTTGCACACCTTTAGACCCCCAAAAGACTCCCCATCTCCTCTTGTGAACCTCAAATATCTTTTTCCCACCTCAGACTTAACCTTCTTGCTTGAATGCTTTTCAAATGCGCACATCTATCCTGCATCTATAGTGTTTATGTACTCACTTTTAGGGCCAACTTATAAAGACTAGTTGAGTCGACCTGAACTTTCTGGCTAGGTTGTCTCACAAAACAAATCACATCTCCTTATTCTTAAGGAGTTAGAGGGAGTGCCATATACAATTGGAAAGGTCTCAGAATAATATTTCCAACCATATAACCTATGATCCCATTTGAGCTAGGTATTTAGAGTAAAAGTTCCTTCAAAGATAGGGTATCCAAATTGAGCATCAAAAATCCAAAAACACTATTTCCAACAATCTTCATCTTGCAATGTTTATCTTGGACATATGTAGTCTCCCCCTATCTTTGACATCAATGACAACAATATTTCCAACAATCTTCGCCTTTGTCATTGATGACAACCCTTAGTCAATTATGATACTCCCCTTGTCTGCAATTCTCCTCGTGTATGCAATTCTTCCTCTGTCTGCGACTTCTCCTGTAACAACCCTAGATGAATACATGCTTAGGGATTATTAAGTAAAATTTATTAGATAATTAATTGTCCTAATATGGTTTTAATTAAACAATGATTAGTATTAATAATATTAATTAATTAATTATTTATTAATTAATTGTTTTAACTTTTGATTAATTAATTAATTAATTATTACATATCACACTTAATGATATTGGTAATAATTTAAGGGGGGCTTAATAATTTTAAATTGTTTAATTAAAATGCTTTACGTATGCGGGAGGGGATAAGGCATTAAAGTAAAAGGAAAGTCGGTGAAGGAGGGATAAGGAATGGGAAGGAGTTGGATTGGAGGGGGATTATTCTACAGAGGTTGGGGATGGATTTTGGGGAGCTCTGGGATTTGCAGAGAGGGAGGTGAAATTTTGTGAGTGGGATTGATACAGTGCACCAGAGTTGCTGGGGGTTTTGGGCACGAGGGCCAGGATATCCGTTGATATCCTGGAGCTAGGGAGCTATCTAGTTGGCAGGGAGGAACAGATTTGGGCAATGTTCATAAGAGATCAAGGAGGCAAGCTGCGGACAAAAGGAGGAATAATAGCATCAGGTTCATGTAACTTTTAAATTTTACTGCTATGTTTAAAATAAATGGTTGTTTATTTAATTTGGCTCTTACATATCCCCCTTTGAAATCAATGGCAAAGGTTTCTCCTCTTGAGCTTTTGTTTCCCTTTACCGATGAGATGATAGGGATATCACTCCCAACTTATTTCTAAGATATTCAAATGTGTGTCTATGAAAGGGTTTGGTAAAAATATCTACAATCTATTCTTTGGTGGTAATGTATTCTAGCTTGACACTTTGCCCGACTACCTGTTCTCTTAGGAAGTGGTACTTGATTGGAATATGCTTCATCTTTGAATGCATAACATGATTCTTTGTAATGTTGATTTCACTTGTGTTGTCATAGATGATTGAGATTGGTTGACCATATTCTACCTTGATGTCCTATAGTATTTTCTTCATCCAAAGAACTTGTGTGCAACATGCTGCTACTGCAATATATTTGGTTTCTATTGTGGATAGAGAGATTGAAGTTTGCTTCTTGTTCAACCATGATACTAGACAATTCCTAGAAAGAATGCTCCTCCACTGGTACTTTTATTGTCATTAATACTTCCTTCCCAATCTACATCTGTATATGTTGTTAGAGTGAAGTCCATACTTCTTGAATACCACAAGCCAAAGTCCAATGCACCCTTCAGATATACGAATATTCTTTTTACTGTTTGCACATGTGTCTCCTTTGGTGCATATTGAAATCTTGCAACCAATCCTATTGCTTGCATGATGTTTGGCCTTGATGTTGTCACATATAGTAGGTTGACAATCATTGAATTGTACACTGTCTGATTTGCTTATGGAGATTCATTATCTTTGCTCAACTTGCATCTTGTGATCGTGGGTGTATTAATAGGTGCACAATTTTCCATTATGAATTTCTCCAACATTTCCTTGATATATTTGGTTTGAGAGGCCTTTTCCCGATTAAGAAACCCGCAAACCTAGAAAAATGACAATTCTCCAAGCATGGACATCTCAAATTCTTTTTGCATTTCTTCTGCAAACTTTTGGCTCATTCTATTAACATTACTTCCAAAAATGATATCATCCACATAAACCACAACGATTAACATATCGTCATTATCTATTTTGATACAAATATTGTTGTCTGCAACTCCACTTTTGAACCTTGTTGTTGTAGGTATTTGTCAAGTCTTGAATACTAGGCTCTAGGAGCTTGCTTTAGTCCATAGAGTGCTCTCTTCAATTTTCATACATAATCTTCATTGTATGACAATTGAAATCCTTCTGGTTGTTCAATATATACTTCTTCTACTAGATTTCCATTTAGAAAGGCTGACTCGACATCCATTTTATAGACTTTGAAGTTATTGAAACACAAAAATGCCAAAAGCATCATGATTGCTTCTAATCTTGCAACTTGAGCAAAGGTTTCTTCAAAGTCAATACCCTCAACTTGAGCATACCCTTTACAAACCAATCTTGTTTTATTTCTTACTACTTGTCCATCTTCATCCAATTTTTTTCTGAAGAACCATTTGGTGCCAATAACATTCTTGTCTTTTGGTATGGGCACAAGTTCCCATGTCCCATTCTTCTCAATTTGATTTAGTTCTTCTTCCATAGCATTAACACAATGCTTATATTCATTAGCTTGTGTAAAATTCTTGGGCTCTATTTTAGATAGCAAAGAAAATTTAAATCTTCTTTTAGTCTGAACTCCTACATCTATATCACCAAGAATTTGACTTTCTGGATGATTCTTTTAGACAATTCTGGATGATGTCTTTGGATATTGGCGTTCTATTTCTTCTTGTTCTTTATTTTCTTCTTCCTTTTCTTGTTCTTTGTAACTTGTCTCCTCTAGATCTTCATTTGTTTGTCATTTTTCCTCTCGAGGTATTGCTTCATCCACTCTTACATCAATACTATATACAACCTTGCACATGCATAACCAACAAATATACCTTCATCTGTTCTGGAATCAAACTTGCCTAAATTATCTTTATTTCTCTTTATATAGCACTTGATCCCAAACTTTGAAGTATTTTATTGTAGTTGGTCTACCTTTCCATAATTCATAAGGTGTATCGTTGTTGTTCAATCTAATTTGTGCTCTATTCAAAATGTAGACTGTTGTGCTGACTACTTCTCTCCAAAAGGCGTCTGGAAGTTTGGCTTTATTTAGCATTGTTCTAGCCATTTCTTGTACAATTATGTTCTTCCTTTCTACAACTCCATTTTGTCGTGGAGTCCTTGTTGTCGAAAAATGTCTCTTGATTCCATGATTCTCACAAAATTCATCATGTGAAAGGTGATAAATCAAAAGTCTAGGGCCAAAAAATCAAAAGTGGACGCTTTAATACCTAGGCATGGAAAACCATTAATAAATTTAAATAGAAGGCAATCACCCCCCATCAAACCTGTAAAGGGCCGCTACTTCCCCTGTTAATGAATTTCTAAAGCAACATATATAGAAAAGAAAAAAAGATTAAGAAAGGAAGTTTAGCTAATGGCTGAATAATGTAGATAATATTTGCTCAAGCCATCGATGATTAACTAGTAGTGGAACAAGGTCTATGATGCCATGGTGACTTGATCGAGGCTATGGATACTTGCATGTAGTGGAGCAACACCCGAGAGATATTCTATTCCATGACTAGGGAAATCGTTTTGCCCTAAATACAAATAAACCCTATGACCATGATTCTAACTTGGATCATTGACTCACACCATCAAGAAAATAACCCCATATTTTTTGTTTTAGTATAACCGAGGCGTTGCCTAAATTGATTCACGGGAGTAATCATTAATTCCCGCAAGGAAAGGTTTTATAGGGACTCACTTCGCATAAATACATGGATTTCTATGAGGAACATATAAAGTCTTCTTACTTCTCAATTCATAGCTTAACAATTTCTAACAAAAAGATCTTTGGAAGGTGAATCATTAACCCAAACACTTTTGAGTGTAGTTGTTGCAACAAAGATATTATTTCATCAAAATAACCCAAAACTCACATTTAACCCTCACCACTTATAAACCTTGCATATAACTTCACACATACTTGTTACAGGAATATTATTTCATCAAAGTTAGCCAAAACTTACAAATAATCCTAACTACAAGGATATTATTTCATCAAAATTACCCAAAACTTAGAGATAATCCTAACTACTTATTTCATCAAAATTACCAAAAACTTACATATAATCTTAACTCCTAAACCTTACATGTCACCACAATTAAAATAAATCAAATACACATTAGAATCCTAAATCCTAAACATGACATGTCACCACAATTAAAATAAATCAAATAAACTCATTAGAAATGGTTGATCTTGCCACATCCCATCGTCATAATTTTTATCTGTGAGAAGCATCCATCTCTATGATATATATGGACGTTTCCCTATAGGGTAGACCAAATCCAAATCGCACTTCAAATCCATGTAAGAAGCGGGGCGAGCTACGTGCAGCTTGGGCTCGATAACTGAACATCTCCGTTTCGTATTTGAATTTCTCAACATAATTAACACACACTCTCTCAATATTTTTAATCTACCTTTCGACCAATGGATCCTGCAATCTCGTACGGGAAATCCTCGTTTCACAGTGTGTCCCACTCTTCTGCAAATTTTGCATCTCATTCTCCTCGTCTATCACCGGGGCAACCATGGTGGAGGATTTCGGGGCTGCATTTTGACGGTTTAAGCTCCAAAAACTGTGCAGTTTTAAGGGTTCAAAAACCCAGAAAAAATGAAGGCCACAGAATTGTTTTCATTGTTTCTAGCGCTGGGGGAATTGAAGATCACGGTGAGAATAGAAGAATGCTTATATTTGGCATGGGCTTCGCCGGGCAGTATCTGGCATATCAACTCAAAGAGAGAGGCTGGTGAGATACACGATTCTTTTTTTCTTGAAATTGAAATTTATTTTTACCTGAAGAACTTCATTTCGCTCGTATTTTGGAAACC
>ML818005.1:65650-75784 GCA_009831015.1 Picea engelmannii
ATCATCAATATTAATAAACACATGCATAAAACCCTTGATAGATCAGTCAATAGCTCAAAGACGTTACACAAACCTACTATACAAGTCTGGGAAAAGGGCAAGGCATCCTATTGGGCTAGTGTCCACTGAATAAGGGAAGTTCCCGGGAGAGACCCCTTCCAAGCCCTGTAAGTGGATGAAGTGGTCAAGGGATGTCGAAGCAGGTGGGTGTAATGAAGGCCAAGGATGCAAGATGTTACCTGTGGGTGCCTTTGTAGAAGGCGAGCTGTACCTGTCATGGATGCAATTCTTTCCAAGCCCATTCATGCCTTTTATTATTTTTTGTTATTTTATTGCTTTTTTCTTTCTTTTTTGCTCAAGAGATAATCATGGGACACTGCCTTGGCATGGTGACCAGTGGTGACAGCGTTACCCACAAGTACTTTCATAGAAATGAGAAGGCTGGCTCGTGATGAGACCCCCTTTCCCTTGGCCATGCAACCAAAGGTCACTGCCCTGGCGTGGTAACCAACTGATGGCAATGTCGTACTGCTAGGTACCCATGGAACTAATAGGTTGGCTCGTGATGAGACCCCCTATCCTCTGGTTAGATCTTGTTTTATTATTTTTAGGGTCCCTCTTGTTTCTTATTGAGAAGCCTTTTATTGCTTTCTCGGGGATCCCTGGGCGAAGCATCTCGAGGTTTTATTCTTAGGCTTTTATCTTTTACCAGCTTGCTTTTACCTTCTGCGCCTTTAGCCCCTTCTTCTCACTAGACAAGATGCAATCCCAAAATAGGTCATCCCAGTGCTCGGACAAGTGGAATGGGACAGGTGAGCGAGAAACAAGATGAAAAGGTGAAGCTTTGAAGGGAGCGGACGATGGCTTTTCATAGACAACCCCAGTGGCTAACCAAAACCAACAGACACAGGCTTACTAGGACATCCTGTCAATCCCCAAAACATGGTCAAGTGGGCAAGTGTATGGTCCAAGCAATTGTTAGAAATAAAAGGAATCAGATGCATACATCCAATGGTTTTGATGATCAAAGTGACACATACCATGATACCTGAATTAATTACCTCATGAAGCAAGAACCCTCTTGACACAGGACCAAGCCGATGGTGGTGGAGGCTGCTGCTGCTGCTGACAGGATAAAGATGTTGGAAGAGAGAAAAGGTGGGCCCTCCAGGGCCATGCTGAAGTCAATCCCGCTCTTGGTGCTCCATGTCTAGGACCTGTGGGCCTCGAGACATGATCTCCTAGTTATCCCTGAAAGTGGGGGATAACAGTATATATATTTTTTAAATCTTTAACACTTTAAGCACACATCATTAATACTTAACATTCTAACAATCACATAAATCCATGTACAGTACACATAGAATTTACGTGAAAACACAAATGGGAGAAAACCACAAAAGATGTTCTTTAATAATTCATTCATTACAATATCAGGCTACAACTTGAGAGGGACACCCATCCTTGATGCAAGCTCCAACTTATACAACCTACAGATTTCAATCTGTCTACAGTAAGCTCCAACTTGTAGACAGGCTCCAACCTGTCGCAGCCAGCTCCAACTGACTGGTTTGGTGAAAGCTTCAACTGACTGGTTTGGTGAAAGCTCCAACCTTCACAAGCAAGCTCCAACTTGCAAACACGCTCCAACCTGTCATTGGGATAAGGACACCAATCCTCAGTGAGCTTCAACTCACCCTAGCACCACCCTGCCACCCTATATTCAGTTTAAAAATGTTCTTACAGAACTGGACCTTTCTCTTCAAAAATTAATTTGATAGTTTCGTTGAACAATTACTGGTCCTTTTTCTTTTCTTTTCATCCACACCAAAAATCGAATAAAGCGCGTCCTTATTTATAATGTTTTTGCCTAAGTTCCCCTTTCTATATGTGGACGCATAACAGTGAGATTGTGGACAAATTTTGACTAGATCAAACTTCTTTCAGTTGCACTTATGTCTAAATAAAGTATGTGGATGCATGACAATTACATTGTGGACATATTTTGACCAAATCAAAGTCCAGTTAGTTATATGTGGACAAAATTTTGTTCTCGAACGGACCAAATCTTTCTTGTTTTACCAAATCATTCATTGTTGCAGTAATTCACATTCTGGTTTACAAAGCATCTACTACGTGGATAGAATACGGGCGCATGATACAGATCACAAGTCTTCAACCTGTCGCACTTGCCTTGCAACATACTCACCTAGTTGCCCCACCAAATTATGAGCTCGCCCTAGTGACTCCAAATTTTCACTCATCCCGTCGTAGTCCACTTTGTCACTCTTCGCTTTGCTCAAGGCACCCTGTAATCTTTGCACATCTGTCGTTGCGTTGCAGCACAAACATCCACTGATTCACTCCGCAATCGCGGACAAGGGAATTTGTCGCAGTCTACTTTACTTTTGAACTGCGTCTTAGGTCATCCTCTTGTTCTGCGCGCACTCCTGGCAGACTCAATCACTTCCGTGATTTTTTTTGCATCGTTGATCCCTTTGTCCTTCAATTCTTTTGCACATTTCTGTTTTCAACCTTTCACGATTTCTTCTAGGAGTTCTGTTTCATGTGGATCTGTGATAGTATACTAGAAAGAATCATTCCGCGCACTTCCTCTGCATGTGTAGAAAGAATCCTTCCGTGCACTTCCTCTACCTGTGCACCCAACTTTGTGCCATACATCCTTCCGTGCACTTCCTCTGCTTGTGCGCCAACTTTGTGCCATACATCCTTCTGCGCACCTCCTCTGCCTGTGCGCCAACTTTGCACCATACTGTCTGTGCGCCATGTTGACATCAATGACAACATATGCTCAACAAACTTCCCTTTGTCATTAATGGCAACTCTATTGTTGAGCTGCTCCCCTTGTCGGTGTGTTCCTCTGGCCTTCACTCCCCCTTGTTGTATGCTCCTCTTTGTCACAACTCTATTTTTCTCCCCCTTTGACATCAATGGCAAATGGATCTTCCCTACTGACTGCGCACATCTTGAGAGGGACTCCCCTTGTCTGAATGATGTATTGCCTGCTGCTCAATTTCTTGTGCTGCTCCCCCTGCAGCCTCCAACCTGTCATGAAGGTTATGCACTTTAATGAGGAGTGGGAAGGACTCCCAACTTCTCTCTGAGGTACTCAAAGGAGTCCCTAGGTAATGGCTTGGTAAAGATATCTATAATCTGGTCTTTGGAACGTATTCTTTCTTCATTCTCCTCCCATGTGTCACTCCATTGCGCAGTTCTATTTGACTAATGTTTTACTGCAGTCTCTCCCCCTTTGACAACAATGACAATGGGGTGCTTTTGAGAGACTGATAGGGAACTCTTCCCTTATTAACTGTTCTGAGTTTACTTTGGACACTCCAACATTGTCATCCAGAGCTGTAGGGATGCTTCAAGAGCATCTAACATATAGGCTTTTTCAATACTTCTGTGTTACTTCAAATACTTCATGGACTTCACCACATAAGGATTTCAATGATTATTCAGAACTTCTGCAAGGTCTCTTTCGAGCTGCTACAAGACTTCTTAAGGTTGTTCTCATAAATTCAATATTTGGTACTTCTCTTGCTGCTGCAATCAAGTCCTCTTTGCTACTCTCAATGCACTTTCAAATTTGTCCTTGATATTCTCTCAGTTCTTCTTTACAACTTGGCTCAAGTCATTTTCAAGGCAATGCACGAGTTCGTACTTTACTTCTGCACTAACCATGCTTAACTCTGTCCTTTGAAGCAGCACTAACCCTTTTGAATTTGTGCCAAAAGCAATTTCTAAATTGTCCACAAAAGCATACACAAATCTGTAAAGAAAACACCTTGAAATATGTGCTTAGATCAGTCTTCAACTCAGCAAACAAACTCCTTTAATGACATTCTTCCATACAAGCTGATCACTGTCTCAAATTATTATTAAATAATCCTTTTAATGCTGTCCTAACAGCAGCTCCCAAGCAGTCCTAATTTAAGTCTCTAATCATCCATAAAGGCAGTCCTCCAACAATCCAAAAATGTTCATATAGCTGCCCTTAAACAGTTCTGAATTTGTTCCTTAAGATATGACAGACCAGCTCTTATCTTCCAACCTCATGCTTCCTTTTGTTCATGATCATATTTACACTATGGCCTTATCCTTGAGCACCTCCTTCATTGCTCAGGATTGTCTCAAGTGATCAATGTAAGCAGTCTAAAATAGACATGCCACAGAGAAGCCTTCTTCTGTTGAATGCACAAAACCATTAGGTTCTTCTCTGTCTTGTTTTTGCTTTTTTCTTCTCCATACCAGATTCGGTCTTTGGTTGCAAGATCTAACCTTCTTAAGGTGTACACGATCCTCATCCTTCCAAATCTTTGCATGCCCTTGTCCAGGTAAGCTTATACAATTTCGGGCTATGTGTCCATAAGTGTGACACATATAACACTCAACATTTTGAAGATTCCTCCTTCTCATGTGTTCACCTTTTCCATATACCCTACAATTCGCTGCCTTGGGACCAAAATTATTACAAGAATAACAAACACCAAGGAATATACTTTGATACATGGGTACTGCTGGTCTTCTTAGATGGGCAGTCATTCTGGTCCTTGCTGATCATGATTCCTTTCTCTGCTACCTCTATGACTTCTAGGTTTCTTTTCAGTCTTTCTTTCTGGGAGTCTAGAGCTTTCTCCTTCACCTTCTTGAGTGATGTTAAAACCGATACCTGACTTGTCAAATGACGATCTTTTGCTGGCCAAGGATGTCATATAGGACTTCAGTGCTCTTGTTGAATCTCTCATTTGTCCTTTGTTGTGTTTGCATCCTCTCCACTTTTTCTTTTGACCTTTCGATCTTTTCTTCCTTTTCCCTTAGTAGTGTATTTTGATCAATACTACTAATTACCATCTGTCTTTTTAAATTCTGAAATTCCTCTTGGGTCTTCTGTAGCTGTCCTTTCAGTGTTTGGTTTTCTTTTGAAAGCTCTTCTTCCTGTTCAGTATCCTTGGTTGTCTTCTGCAACTCGTCCTTTAAGGACACGATTTCAGCCTCTTGAGCATCACAGATCTTTGCTTTTTCCTCTAGCTGGTTCATCGGGATTTGTTCTATTTTCAACGCTTCTTCTAATTGTACTTTCAGAATAGCATCATCTGATTCTTCTGCGTCTTCATACTTCAGCAGTTGATGCCTAAGCTGCTTATTTTTTCTTCTTTCTTTTCTTAACTCATCAAGAGTAGAAATGAGTTCATCTTCCCAGACAATTTCAGCAGCTTCTTCATCTTCAGATTCTTCCATGCTACCTTCATCTGATGAGTCAATACTACTTGTCCCTTTTGAGATTGCTTCATCTTTGAATGAATCTCCTTTTCCCTTGGCTAGAATGGCAACTGCTTCCACTATGGGGGTTTCTTTTGAGTAGAAACTTTCAAGACTGTCCCAAAGCTTTTTGGCTGAAATTTGTTGCTCTGCTTTGGCCTTCACAACATCAGACAAACTATCTAAAATTGCATTCTTTGCTATTGCATGGCATCTATATATTTGTTTTGCAGTTGCCCCTTTTGGTCGGCCTTTAGGAGGGGTGTATCCACTCTTAACTGAAATCCAGACATCAGTCTCAAGAGCTTGCAAGTATGCCTTCATTTTTACACTCTATGAAGAATAGTCTGATCCATCAAACCGGGGAGCTCTTTTTGGAGAGAAGTCTTCTCTTCCCATGTGTGCTGCAGAGATCTTCCTTCCAGTGGTTAAACTGTGTTTGAAGGAACCTGCTTTGATACCAATTGTTGGAACCTTTAGCAGTACTGAGAGGGGGGGGGTGAATCAATACTGTATACTTTTTTAAAAATCTTTAACTCTTTAAGCACACATCATTAATACATAGCATTCGAACAATCACATAAAACCATGTACAATACATAGAGTTTACGTGGAAACCCAAACGGGAGAAAACCACAAAAGATTTTCTTTTATAATTCATTCATTACAATATCAGGCTACAACTTGAGAGGGACACCCATCCTTGATGCAAACTCCAACTTACACAATCTACAAATTTCAATCTGTCTACATTAAGCACCTACTTACTGATTTGGTGAAGGCTCCAACCCTCACAAGCAAGCTCTGTAATGTTCCCAAGCCAAGATGCCAAGAACATTGCGTTTTTCATGTGATTTTTAAATGTTTTCTGGTTGTGGCATTTCTTCAAACACTTTGCAGTCTCAAGTCTTATGAGTGTGCTAGGGTTTATGCTGATGGCTGTTATGTGTGTTTGCAACAATAATCAACATAGATATAGCAATGGAACATACCTCAACAAGATGCAAGATCAACAATACAAGAGATAACCCAAAAATACCTCAGATCTGATATTATTCATAATAAAAGAAGACCCTGATATAATGGATATGCAGATCTGGTACAATATAGCTAAGAGCTAGTAACAAAACGAAGATAACCCTCAAGCAAGATCAAGAAGAGAAGATACAAGCCTCCAAAGGCCACAAGGCCACAATAGATGAATAACAAGATGAGATCCCTGCCCTTTGAAGTGCCAAACCCCAAACTGGATAAGTTGCACCCTGCTGGAAAGTTGAATACACCCAACAATTCGGCCTTGCTGCTAGAGGCCTCCAAACACTCTGAAAATGGTTGGAAGTGTAGATCGGGCCAAGACCAAACCATTGGTAAAGTCTCAGGCTGAATGGTGAAGTTATGAGCATCCAAATAAACAAACCCCTAATTGGCTTGCGCCCTCTTAGATGACTGAAGACCCAAGAATTCGACCCTCTTCCTCCTTGGCACCAATAACAAGCAAAATACTCTAGAAGAGTAGATCTGGAGTCTAGAAACAAGATAGAATACACCCTAGCTGAAGAATGAAGCTTGGGCCCTTCCCATGAGTAGATCCACTCCAAGATTGCGCCCCTCCTCTAGGAGAAATCGTTCCACTCTCAAAATAAATCAATGCTCCACCACAACACCTCCTGGATGAGCCAGGAAGGGCGCTATGGCCTCTACCAAGATAACCCAATAACCAAATCCTCCAAAACTCCTTCTCCTTGACCAAATCGAACTGCACTAGATCCACAAGTGCGCCCCCCCTTGCTGGAAACCCTCAATGTTGCGCCCTCTCTCTTTCTGTACCTGTGGATGGTGTAGAATCCCTCTGAAGCTGAGTAGATTTGATGTAGAATGGTGAGAGAGGAATCTTTCACCTCCGTGACCAAGCTTGGACCAGGTTGGGTGGGATCTTTCACCACCGAGCTGATCTCTAGGGTTTGTTAAGTCAAAACCCTCAAAACCCCCAAGTGCATGGGCTCACTAGCTAGAAGCTGATCTCTAGGGTTTGTTAAGTCAAAACCCTCAAAACCCTCAAGTGCATGGGCTCACTAGCTAGAAGCCAGATATCAAATGATAAACAACATAATCCGAGAATAGAGGCCCCTGTCTCTCTTTTATCCTACCTGCTCACCTTGTCTCTCCAAGTGACTTTTACTTTATTTAATTATTAATTAATTAATTAAATCACTTTAATTAATTAATTAACCATTTTACCTCTAAAAAGTAGTTTATCCCTCTTTGTGGCTTCCCTGGCCACTGAAAGTCACTTCTTATCATCCTATCTTGTAGTGCTATTCCTCCCGATTTCAATGAGCTATTACACTAAGAGGTTCCTCCAAGTATTATGCCCAATACGACCTCCTTAGTGAATTTAATTAACATAGAGCCCAAAATAACTCAAAATCACGGAAATCGTCGGAATGCAACGAAACCAAAGCCAAGATGTGTGGAATGGATCATGATGATGAAATAAGCTGAGCGATACAAGCCGGACCCCAAAGAACCCCTCGATAGCTCATGTACTCGCTATAACCTCCATCTGGTTACCCTGGTCATCATAACACTCTGTGATATAATGATGTCCCAAAGTGGGGACATTACAGTCCTCCTTGCTAGAATATTGCTTGTCCTCAAGCAATAACTGAATCCATCCAAATATAATACCGGGATCCCATGTCCACCTGTGGGACACACAGTAGGCTGCATCCAAAGATGAAGTATCACGCACTCCATCCCCTGGGTCTCATATTAGGATGTGAACTGCAATACCCTGTGAAGCATAATCCTAAAACATATCAACACCATGAGTCTCCTGCACATGACACATGGCCTCATCCTGGAATGAGTCCATTCTCCAAGTCCATACCAAGGCCAACACGGTCTCCACCAATTGCACATGCTGCTGCCATAGTGAGGTACTGCAAGACCTCCATGAATCACCCTCAAGTGACGTGCTCTCCTCAACACTGAAGCTCAATGGAAAGTCAAAATAACTTTCCCCTGTAAGTGTCCAGTCGCCTCCATCAGCCAATGAAATGCTCAGCCTTGCAATCCCCGAGTCCCATACTAGTCTCTGCCAAGGATCACCACGCTGGCGCTACACTACTCTGATCACGACTGTCTGCTCCCCGTATACATACTGGATCCCCCACTCCTGGATCCTCAAGCTGGAATACCTGTGGAAACTGGACCTGCTGTCCAGAAGCTGCATCGATAAAAGTACCTCTATGGAAGTAGTATCTGTCCAACCATCTCCATACTCGATCATGAGGATCAAAAGGGAGAAAATGTCTCGCTCCATAGGATAGGCCCCTGCAAGCCTACTCAAAACCAACCCAAAGTGAAGTATGTGGCTATCTGGTGCAACTTGAAACAACCCACTAACAAAATGGACTCCCGGATCCCATTGAAAACTTGGAAGTTTATCACTTCCAATCCCCACTAACTGCTCTTGTGTCATACTGATCACTGTTGGAAGTCCTCCATGCTCATCCCCATGAGAATGTGTATCTGTGTCGCCGTCTGAGATGTCTGCTAACCCATGGCCTAAGATGCTCACCATCACGCAAAAAGTCTCAACTGTCTGCCTATGATGATCCACCCCTATCCTGCTGTATGCTGTAAAAGCACTCCTGTCAGGTGATCTTAGCCTAACAACTCTCCATGTCCTCTGCCACTGTCTACCTACCCCCATGCTGCTGTTAATGATGAAAATGTCGGGAAAGGCTAACAAAAACATCTGTAGCTGACTGTAGGACTGGAAAGTATCATATGCTTTGGTCAATCCCAAGGATTCAACCAAAAGCGCGTCCATCAGTACCCATGGTAAATACTCGCGTGTAGTCATCACTGAACCCCAATCATCAGGTACAACCGAGGGTAACTCCTCCAACTGCTGGTCAACCACTCTCCATCCCTCATCTCTCATGCAACTACTTATACCGTGAAGGTGATCTCTCAGAACTATGTGCTGCTGCAAAGGAGATTTGTCTCCATGCTCCACTAAGTGTGTCTCCTCCCTGTAATCCAATACGTCCCTCTGAATCCCACCGTACACCTCTGCATGTCTCTGTGTACTATCACTCACCACTGTATACTCCTGAATACCCATGTAATCTCTTGTATACTCCTGCAGCATCATGGGTCCTGGGTGTACTACTGGGTCAACCTCTACATGAAGGTCAACCACTCCTGGGACACAAATGGAAGTGTCCTCATAACTGCCCCTGGCTCTGGAGTCCCCATGCGTATGTGAGTGCTTGTCTGTCTCAAAGATCCTCGTGGAGGGTAGCTCCTGCGCCTCCGGATCATAACTCTCCATACTCATCAGTGATCCTGGGTACTCCTCATGCTCCTCCATCAACTGGTGCTCCTCTGCTAAACCACCAACATCCTCTAGCAATGTGACTGAAGGATATATCTGACTCTCTACTAAGGTAGATGTAGTGGATCTCTGTCTAATCTCCTCAAGAAGCTCCTCTGATCTGGACACTGATTCTTGAAGGGCTGTCTGTGTGCCTTTCAAGAATCCTCGTGTGCTCTCCAACTGATGAGTGAGTCTGTCCACCTCCAATTCCTGCTCCCTCAGGGCCCTGTGATACACCTCGCCAATCCCCAATAGATAGTCTCTGTCCATCAACAACTGTTGGTAGTCGGCCCTCATCATAGTCACCCTCTCCTCGAGAGTATGAAAGTCATCCATGGCAAATCCCCCATCTGAACTATCATGTGCCATCGATGCTCTCCAGCAATAATCTGCCACCAATGCATGTGTGTCATCAATGCGCCTAGTGGCTGCCATGATCATGTCCTCACTGACTCTCAACT
>ML818005.1:80420-92783 GCA_009831015.1 Picea engelmannii
TGGCTTATGAAATTACTACTATAAATTCATATCTCAGATTCAGCCCTAAGGCTGAAAGTTCACAGGAAATAGATCCAAGAAACCTCAAGTAAATGAGATGAAATTTCTGAATTTGCATTAAAAGTCAGATTTTCGAAATTTCTACAAAAAGAAGCCCCCTTTCTCTTTTCATGTTTTAGATATAAATATGTCTTTAGTATTGTTGCAGCCTTTATACACACCTTAGGAACGTGGAAGAAATCTTCAATCCACTTGGTGTGTCCTTGGGGGAAAGTCTCTAGTCAAGGTGTTGTCACCTAATCCTTGACTCCTCTGTCTAGGCCAACTCCTAGCGAAGCCAAGGGGGGTAGTCCCTTAAGAAAATATACTAAGGCTTAAATATTAAATCTAAGCAAAATCAGTATTCTAGGAGTTTATTGCAAAGAACAATACACAAAATATAAATCTATACTAGCAGCATATATCATTCATTCATTCACCACAATTGCTTATAAAAATTATATTTAAACAAATAGATACTTGCATAAAAGATATTCAAATTACTATTGATACATGCAAGTAAATAACCATAAGCAAAGGAAATACTTCGAGATAAATGAAAATATTTAGTAAATATGAGTACTTGAAGCAAATGGCTTTGAAAGTAAAGAAATGAGACCAGTGCCAATAACCGTGAAAAGTATAAAACGCTGCTGAGAATGGAGATTGCCCAGTGAATGTCCTTGTAAATTTTAGAGTTTGATTAATGTTGTAAAGTGACTTTTATTGCATAAAAGAAAAAACTAATCTAGATGTGGCCTCTTAAGAGGCTATCCCTTAGATTGGAATTTGCGGATAACTTGCCAAAGTCCAAATGACTTCACCAACAAGCTCAATAAAGGTGTCGGATGTCCAACACGGGGAGAACCAAGATCTCAAAGTTCCCGCCTGACTTCACACACTCCCTTTATGCGGTTTCCAAACAAAGCAATAGCAACTTTTCGAGATTGTCCTAATTATACTAAATCCGCACTCACCAACCCCAGTTCTGCATGGAACTTACTCCCAAAGATCGAGACTAAGCTCGCAATGGAAGGGTCAGGAACATACACCGGGGAACTGAGAGGATGGGTTTATTAGCCAAATTGAAATTGCAATAAAACAAAATGTTTTCTAATTAAATTAAGTCCACACTGTCCAGCCCCTGTTTGGCGTGAGCCTACTTAGGGGAGCTGAGGGGACTGGTTTATTTACAAAAAAGGAAACATTGTTGAATTGAAAAATTCCAAAAGGAAAACTATTCTAGCAATTAAAAGATTACTTTTGCCAAAAAGAAATCTAAACTAATTGTGGCTATTGTTTGTGATGAATTTTATCTTTCCTTAGGTGATGAATTGCAAAAATTGAAAGACTTTTAAGAAAAGTAAACAAGCACACCACAAGACACAAACCCCCCTAGGGGGAAAGAAAACTAGGCACTATGTAGCCCACTATTTTATTGCTTCGGTTACAATGGTCTCTCTTTGGGAGACTTGGGATCCTTATAAAGATGGATCAATGAAATTTACAAGTTTATAAAATGATTTATTAAGGTTCAAGGTACTTCTGGGGGTCTTGGAAGCTCCTAATCCGCCAAAAAATGGGCAGAATTTCCTCTTGTTTATTCACAAACCTGCACAAAACAGCAAGCAAACAAATGCAAAAGATACCCAAAAACACTTTAAGAGTGTCTTTGGATGTTAGTATAAAAACCCAAAAAAAATCCTAAGTTAAATCTATGAAAACTAGCAAAAAAGAACTAAGGAAAACAAGCTAGAAAGCTTGCTTCCTTAGGATCTTTCACTGCTTTTAAAGAGCAGCAAATTAAAGACACTTATACTTGCTAAATATGAAAGTTAAACACAATGTAAAAAGTATCTTTTATAGCCTTTAGATTTTACTAGAATTGAAATTGCAAAAAAAAAAATCCTATGCTAGATCTTGCTTATAAAGATGAAATTTTTATAAACTAAGTTAAGATCTAAACATACATTTCTACAAATCAGATCTACTTATGAATTTAGCTTGCAATATAATAGATCTAAAATGTATTATAAAGTAAACCAAAGAATATATGAGATTATGAGAGAAAGAGAGATAGAAAGTGCTTGATCCCTTGGATAGCTTTGGGAAATGGGATTTCTTCTTTGGTGGAAAACCGAGGGACTATGTTGTTCACCACAATCTTGAAGAAGAGAAAGGTACTAGATTGCTCAACCTATCCTTCAAGTGAGATATCTTGCACAACTTAGAAACTTCTTGCAAAAATGGTTAAATATAATGGTGTCACATAATATAGGAGCATGAAAGCATGAATATTAAGCTAAATAAGCATGCAATTCAAACTATCTAACATACATGAATCAATAGGTTTATCAAGCAAACAAGATTTTCAATTCCTATCCTATTGGGAGATAGCTCCCCTTCCAAGGCCAAGATTTAACAACAAGAATGCAAAAAATTTATTCAAAAAGCATATACCTCATACAAATTTGAACATAGAAGATCCACACAACAATGCTTTACACCATGTAGTAGCCTCCAAAGCCTTTTTATTCCAATGAGAATGATAGATTACAATACAACCAACAAACAATTTCACCAAAGCTCCCACTAACTTGCCAAAGGAGAGAATGCCTCAATTTATAAAAGGAGGGGCGCACTTCCCAAGGAGGAAGGGCGCACCACTTGGAGAGCAAAAGCATGACAAGTGCAATAGAAATGGCTGCCACCTGTCTCAAAGCTCCCACAAATTTCCACACATGAGGATTAGGTGGAGAAAGGAGGTGCCACCTTTCAAAAATTGGGTTTGTTCTCTCATAGGTGTGCCACCTCTCTCAAGAAGGGCGCACCTCCTCTTGGCAATAATCCCAAACTCAAGCTAGCACATGCCCAACTCATGCATAACTATCCCACATGTGCCAACATGTGTTAGTTAACGTCAAGAGAGGTTGAGTTGACTCAAAACATGTTCCAAACATGTTTCCCAAAATATAGCTTTGCTGATTTTCCCTGATTTTTTATGTCTTTTATTGACTTTTGTGAGCAAAATTAATTTTTAAGTGATTAAAATCACTAATTTCACTCACAAAAGTGGGTACCAAGGTAAAATGGAAATTCTTAGTCCAAAAATGAATACCCCCAAGGCATATAATGCCTCCTAGTACCACTTTTTTAACTTATGACTAAATTACAATTAAAATATCTTGTTTTACAAAAAAAATTGTATTGACTCAAAACTTTAAAAAAAAACTATGGGGGACTTAGCGCAATTTCCATATGACTCAAAATTGATGACCTAGCATGGTAATATAAACATTTAGACACTAGACTTAGATTACCAAGCTAAGGCCTAACCATGAATACACACTCCAACTTTGGAGGTAGTGAGTGAAAAAACTTAGAAATTATAACTTGCCTAAAAAGAATTTCAGGCAAGAGATAATTAACAAGTGAAAAAAAAATACTCTAGAGTATATACTCGTGATCAAGTCTTAGGAGGCCAAGCCTTCTACAAAATCATCATGCTAATCTCATCTTATTACAATGCCCCCCCAGGGAAAGGAAATGCGAAAAAGTGGTCATATTTGACCAGTTGAACTTCTAAACTCTGATTTTGAACATGTGAATGTTCAATCTTTGGCGGCTCAACTGCAAATCCATCCTAGTGAAACTTGGTGGACAACAAGTATCATTGGTTGAAATAGTACTTTTTGGAAGAAAGTGGTTTAGGGTTCAAATTTTGCTCTCTATTAATCAAAGAACTTGATAATAAAGTACACCAATAGTCTCTTTTGCCATTACACCTCAAAAATCACTCTGGAATCTTACAAACAACTACTACTACCACAATTGGGCAATTTGATGCTTCCTCCAAATCAAGAGGCATACTTATGCATCTTTGGAGCTATTATATGACATAATTTGGACTTATATCAAGGCAGCAATGCATTTTTTCCTATGTTCGACCAAATTGTCAAGACGTGGAGATGTGAGAGTAATGAAATGCACATTGGGGACATGTCAAGACACCCCTCAAATTTAAGGAACAACATGGGGGATGGTAGGATGTCGGTGTCCCTAGCATAGATGGGCCTGTCTCTAAGTTTAAAGAATGGAAATGATAAACATGAAATAAAAACAAAAAAATTGCTAAGAAATTAAAAGGCAAGAGTGATTTGACCCTACCTCCACACTGCTAGATAGAAGAAATGGTTGTAACTTTTGTAGCCTTTATGTTTTTGTTTAAAAAATCAGCATGGGGGGGGCATCCAAACATCTGCATTTCGTGAGGGGTGCCCACAAGCCCATTTTTTTGCAAAACATGCCCCCACACTAGCAAAACGTTTTGTCATGCGTTTCACGAAGTTTCGCAAAAAGGGGGGTGTTGCGAAACGTTTCTCTAAGCACCCCCCATCCTGAGGGGTAGGGAATGTGTCCCTGACCCTGGGGAGCATGTCCCCATGTTACACTAATATTTCCAGTTATTCTTGTTGAGCATATGTTGTCATTGATGTCAACATGGCGCACAGACAGTATGGCGCAAAGTTGGCGCACAGGCAGAGGAGGTGCGCGAAAGGATGTATGGCGCAAAGTTGGCGCACAGGCAGAGGAGGTGCACGGAAGGATGTATGGCGCAAAGTTGGCGCACAGGCAGAGGAAGTGCGCGGAAAGATGTATAGCGCAAAGTTGGGTGCACAGGTAGAGGAAGTGCATGGAAGGATTCTTTCTACATAGGCAAAGAAAGTGCGTGGAAGGATTCTTTCTACTATACTATCGCAGATCCACATGAAACGGAACTCCTAGAAGAAATCGTGAAAGGTTGAAAACAAAAGTGTGTAGAAGGATTGAAGGACGAAGGGATCAATGGCGCAAAAGAAATCATAAGTGATTGACTCTGCTAGGAGTGTGCGCAGAACAGGAGGATCACCTACGATGCAGTTCAGAAGTAAAGTAGACTACGACAAATTCCCTTGTCCGCGATTGCAGAGTGAATCAGCGGATGTTTGTCCTGCAGCGCAATGACGAATGTAAAAAGATCACAGGATGCCTTGAGCAAAGCGATGAGTGACAGAGTGGACTGCGACGGGACAAGTGAAATATTGGAATCACTGATGCGAGCTCATAATCGGGTGGGGCGACTCGGTGAGTATGTTGCAAGGCAAGTGCGATAGGTTAAAGACTTGCGATCTATATCCTGCGCCCTTATTCTATCTATGCAGTAGATGCTTTGCATACCAGAATGTGAATTACTGCGACAATGAATGATTTGGTAAAACAAAAAAGATTTGGTCCGTTTAAGTTAGTCAAAATGTCTAGAACAGAAGTTTGTCCACATATAACTAACTGGACTTTGATTTGGTCAAAATATGTCCACAATGTAACAGTCATGCGTCCATAATACATATACTTTATTTAGACATAAGTGTAACTGAAAGAAGTTTGATTTGGTCAAAATTTGTCCACAATGTAACTGTTATGCGTCCACATACAGGAAGGGGAACTCAGGCAAAAACACTATAAATAAGGATGCGCTCTGTTTGATTTTTGTTGCGGATGAAAAGAGAAGAAAAAGGACCTGTAACAGTTCAATAAAACTATCAGATTAATTTTTGTAGAGAAATGTCCAATTCTGTACGAATGTTTTTAAACTGAATATAGGGTGGCAGGGTGGTGATAGGGTGAGTTGAAGCTCACTGAGGATTGGTGTCCTTATCCCAGTGACAGGTTGGAGCCTGTCTGCAAGTTGGAGCTTGCTTGTGAAGGTTGGAGCTTTCACCAAACCAGTCAATTGGAGCTGGATGCAACAGGTTGGAGCTTGTAATGTCCCCACTTTGGGAAATCATTATATTACAGAGTGTTATGATGACCAGGGTAGCCAGATGGAGGTTATAGAGAGTACATGATCTATTGAGGGGTTCTTTGGTGTCCGGCTTGTATCGCTCATCTTATTTCATCATCATGATCCATTCCGCACAACTTGGCTTTGGTTCCGTTGCATTCCGACGATTTCCGTGATTTTGAGTTATTTTGGGCTATATGTTAATTAAATTCACTAAGGAGGTCATATTGGGCATAATACTTGGAGGAACCTCTTAGTGTAATAGCTCATTGGAATCGGGAGGAATAGCACTACAAGATAGGATTATGAGAAGTGACTTTCAGTGGCCAAGGAAGCCACAAAGAGGGATAAACTACTTTTTAGAGGTAAAATGGTTAATTAATTAATTAACGTGATTTAATTAATTAATTAATAATTAAATAAAGTAAAAGTCACTTGGAGAGACAAGGTGAGCAGGTAGGATAAAAGAGAGACAAGGGCCTCTATTCTCGGATTATGTTGTTTATCATTTGATATCTGGCTTCTTGCTAGTGAGCCAATGCACTTGGGGGTTTTGAGGGTTTTGACTTAACAAACCCTAGAGATCAGCTCGGTGGTGAAAGATCCCACCCAACCTGGTCCAAGCTTGGTCACGAAGGTGAAAGATTCCTCCCTCACCATTCTACATCAGATCTACTCAGCTTCAGAGGGATTCTACACCAGCCACAGGTACAGAAAGAGAGAGGGCGCAACATTGAGGGTTTCCAGCAAGGGGGGGCGCACTTATGGATCTAGTGCACTTCGATTTGGTCAAGGAGAAGGAGTTTTGGAGGATTTGGTTATTGGGTTATCTTGGTAGAGGCCATAGCACCCTTCCTGGCTCATCCGGGAGGTGTTGTGGTGGAGCATTGATTTATTTTGAGAGTGGGACGATTTCTCCTAGAGGAGGGGCGCAATCTTGGAGTGGATCTACTCATGGGAAGGGCCCAAGCTTCATTCTTCAGCTAGGGGTCTATTCTATCTTGTTTCTAGACTCCAGATCTACTCTTCTAGAGTATTTTGCTTGCTATTGGTGCCAAGGAGGAAGAGGGTCGAATTCTTGGGTCTTCAGTCATCCAGGAGGACGCAAGCCAATTAGGGGTTTGTTTATTTGGATGGTCATAACTTTACCATTCAGCCTGAGACTTTACCAGTGGTTTGGTCTTGGCCCGATCTACACTTCCAGCCATTTTCATAGTGTTTGGAGAACTCTAGCAGCAAGGCCGAATTGTTGGATGTATTCAGCTTTCCAGCAGGGCGCAACTTATCCAGTTTGGGGTTTGGCACTTCAGAGGGCAGGGATCTCATCTTGTTATTCATCTATTGTGGCCTTGTGGCCTTTGGAGGATTGTATCTTCTCTTCTTGATCTTGCTTGAGGGTTATCTTCGTTTTGTTACTAGCTCTTAGCTATATTGTACTAGATCTGCAGATCCATTATATCAGGGTCTTCTTCTATTATGAATAATATCAGATCTGAGGTATTTTTGGGTTATCTCTTGTATTGTTGATCTTGCATCTTGTTGAGGTATGTTCCAATGATATATCTATGTTGATTATTGTTGCAAATACACATAACAGCCATCAGTATAAACCCTAGCACAACTCATAAGACTTAAGACTGCAAAATGTTTGACAAAATGCCACAACCAGAAAACGTTTAAAAATCACATGAAAAACGCAACATTCTTGGCATCTTGGCTTGGCAACATTACAGTGGTATCAGAGCGTTGATCTTCCTAGCCAATGGAGATTAGCGCATGCAGAAATACAATGGAGATGGATATTAAGGATTTTTCTAGAGAGATTGTACTTTGTGAATGGGAATACTACGCCCTTAGTGAGGAATTTAGGTCTCAATTAACACTCCAGCAGTTTATATCTATAAAAAATCCTAGATGGAGCAAAGATGAGGTCACTTGGTGGGTCAACATAGTAGAGGGAAACAGAGCCAAAGCATCTAGATGGAGGGAAGCACAGATTAACCCTACACCCATTAGGAGCAAGCAACATTGCTATAGTTGCAAGGTGCCTTGGGAACCAGATCATAGATGTAGGGGTAAAGGTAAGAAGCACATTATTGAGGTGCACTACGACAATGAGGATGAGGAGATGCACGGGGATGCAACCATAGATTCATATTTAGAGCAATTTATGGAGGCTAGTGACTCTTGCGCACTTGGGGAGGCAAGTGACTCTTGCGCACTTGAGGAGGATAGTGACCCTTGTGCATTAGAGGGACAATTGGATGGACAAGATGATAGCAACAGTGCCTTAGCAGTCATATCACATAGTGTTGATGAACTTACACTTCAGCAAAGTGGTGACATTAGTAGAGATCCATACGTGTTAGCAACTAGACCTGATGAGCTTCCTATGATGACCATGACACATTTGTTATCTTTTCAGACACCCACAACCACAACACATGAGGATATCAGTGGCATTTCAGACATGATGGAGGAGCCTTGTGTGAGGGATGCAGACCAGGGACATATGGATCCACAGACCCAGGAGGAGAGACATGACGTGCAGACAGTTGACCCTACACATACGTATTAGTATGAGGAGAGTGAGTCACTTCTTTTGGAGACTCCATTGTTTGATCAAGTTGGGGAGAGTGACAGTTTGATGGGTCACTTACTTCCAGGACCGATCGACAGTGATGTGGATGCACTCCTTATTATTCGGGCTAGCCATAGCACGTGTCTGGACACATTTGTATGGGATCCAGGCGCAGATGATAGTAGAAGGGTGAGTGCACATGAGGAAACAACTACTCATACGGGGTATAGTATGATTCAAAGGGAGCTAGCAGTTGGCGATGATATGCAATCGCATACAGGAGGACCCAGTAGCACAGTGGACAAGGGGCAATTCAGTGCCTTATCTTTTGCAGAGAGTGTTGTTGGGGATTCCAGGGTTGACACTAGCAGTGAGGGGCGTGGGGTAGCACCTCAACAGGACTATGGTCAGGAGTCCCTGTTATCGCGCAGTTTGTAGCTAGGATAAAAGGCTATAAGGTAGAGGGCCAAACTGGCGTAACAGGAACCTATCCCACCCAATGTCACCATGAAAGGAAGGTTCTTTCTCTTTAGGGAGGCTAGGCCCAGGGGAGACGTCCCCGGTGACCTGGGGCTTTGAAAGGGCAAAGGATAATAGGACAAGGACAAGTTCCTCCTTTCACAGATCACCGCCAATCAGATAGTCCCGGCTAAACAGCCAATAACAAGGTATAACCAAAGAAAAGAAAAGCACCTGCTTGAGACAATACAACAAGGAAACTGATACGTGCAATCTTTGATGAGTACTTCATATATATTAAAGACGATCTGGTATTCAATATGAGCAGTTTAAAAGTAAATGTTGACGAAGTCAATGTTTACAAAATAGCAATAGCAATAATGTCACTTCACCAATAAATACTAGAATGATACAGCATTCAATACAACAAATCACTTCTTAACTCAATTAATGCCTTCAACAACCATTCAATTGCTCACAAAGTAAAACGTTACTGCATTGATATGAAATAACCAAGAGTAACGTCAGCAACTTAGGATTAGTAGGTTAGGGTTAGTGTAGTTAGGGTTTCAATTTCAAAAAGTTTGAGAGTGTTTAGATTCAATTCTACTTCAACGTTGGAGATCTTGGGATCAGTGCCTTAGGGTAGAATGGAGTCAATAAGTGAAGGACGCACAGGTTGAAGGAGACGAGATTTCAAAGGACTGGAGGGAAAAGTTTCAAGATGCTGCTAAAGCAGGGCCTCAAAGATAGAACCCTAGGGGAGAGAGGCTCACTCCGGTGTTGCAAAAGCAAGGCCTCATGCTCTCTCCTCCTTCCCAACAAACGGCTAGCTCAGATGAAGCACAAAATCAAGACAAGAGGGCTTAATGAGGGAGAGTGTTGCTACATCAAGGCTCTTTCATCAAACCCTAAAGGAAAAACGGCCCTAAGTGTAGATAACCTAGGCCTGGGACATCTTCCTCCTCTTGGACTTTAAAAGGTACGGCTAGCACAGGGGAAAGAGAAATAAGGAGTGTAGTTATGGCTAGGCTCTCTTCCTCTCTTTCAATGGTTGAAGGTTTCTCTATCAGGGGACATGAGACAAGGACCTACTTGTGTGCTTGTCACCTAGGGTTTTGATTCAGCAAATTTATAAGCAATATGAAAGAAATTTAAACTACAACCGTTCAATAAGAAGTTTTGCAGAAAAAACACTTACAATTCATGAAGAAATAACCATGCAAACCCTAGTTGCAACACCTTCCTTCAAGAGAAACACCATAAATGCCAAAAATCTCTTCCTTCAACAAGTGCGCATCACTTAGTTCAGCCAAAAACCCCAATAGGGCACTAAAAATCAGACCTCACTATGAGTGAGTGAAAATTGATGATCAAAATGAGAGTCAAAACCCTCAATATATAGTGTATCAATGACCTAATTTTGCCTTTTAGGTCATAAAAAGGCCGACAAGGCCATAATGTCAAAATCATACTTGTTTTTACATTAAATGCTAAGTAAAAAGCCCTAATCAAGTAAAAATGAGTAAAATCCCCTTCAAGGGAGGCGCTAGCCCTTTCTAGGGCAAATGAGACACCAAGGAGCAAAACGTTAGCCCCCCAGGGGCCTCTCCAACATGCCACACGTGCCACTGCTGCCCAGTCTGCCTCCAAAAGCATCCATGAAGCTGGATGACGTCATGGTGAAGATGGAGACGTCCCAAGCCTTCCAAGGCTGGCGTTCCATTGAAAAGGGTCATTCCCCCCAGGTCTAGTCCTGTCGGAGTGCCTCTGATGGAACGTCCTCTTTCTCTTCGGTGCAAAAGCCATGATCCATCTCCATCTTGTCTCTACCCCCTGATGGGGTCTCAGCATCCATCTGGTGGACTCTTCAGCCCCATGGAGGTCCGAACTGGTCATCTCCCCATGTGTATCAGTCCAAATGGTACCTGTCCGTCGGGCATGGTCCTGCACATCAAAAGCTACGCCCTCCATGGGCTCATCAGTCACTGGGATCATAACAATGTTAATCACATCTCATCATCAATATTATTAAACATATGCATAAAAACCCTAATACATCAGTCAATAGCTCAAAGACATTACAAAAACCTGAAATACAAGATTGGAGAAAAAGACAAGACGTCCTATTGGGCTAGTGTCCACAAGAAAAGGAAAGTTTCCAGGAAGATTTCATTCAAGCCATGTAAGTGAGGTGATGTCGCTAGGGGATGTCCAGACATGTGAGTGTAGTGAGGGCCAAGGATGCATAATGTTATCTGTGGGTGCCTTTGTAGAAGGCGAGTTGTACCTGTCATGGATGCATTTTTTCCAAGCCCGTTCTTGCCTTTATTCTTTTTCTTGCTTTATTCTTTTATCTGTTTTTTCTTCTTCTTTTTCTTTTTATTCAAGGGCTAACCAGAGGACACTACCTTAGCATGGTGACCAGAGCTGACAGCGTTACCCACAAGTACTTTCACAGAGATGAGAAGGTTGGCTTGTGATGAGACCCCCTTTCCCTTCGCCATGCAACCAAAGGTCATTGCCCTGGCGTGGTAACCAGATGGTGGCAATGTCATACTATTAGGTACCCATGAACCTAATAGGCTGGCTCGTGATGAGACCCCCTATCCTCTGACTAGGTCTTGTTTGTTATTTTTCGGGTCCCTCTTGTTTCTTGCTAAGAGGCCTTTTATTGCCTTCTCGGGGATCCCTAGGCGAAGCATCTCGAGGTTTCATTTCTAGGCTTTTGTCTTTTACCAGCTGCTTTTACCTTCTAGGCCTTTAGCCCCTTCTTCCCACAAGATAAGGTGCAATCTTACAAATAGGTCAACCCAATGCCCAGACAAGGGGAATGGGATAGATGAGCGGGTGATAAGATGAAACAGTGGTGCTATGATGGGAGCGGACGATGGCTTTTCAGAAATCCACCTAGTGGCAAACCAAAACCTATGGGCACAGGCTTGCTAGGGCACCTAGTCAATTTCCCCAAGCATGGTCATGTAGGCTAATGTAAGATCCGAGCAGTTGTTAGAGATAAAAGGAATCAGATGCATATATTTAAAGGTTTCAATGATCAAAAGTGACACATACCATGATACCTGGACCAATTACCTCATGGAGCAAGAACCTCTTCTGATACAAGACCAAGCCGATGGTAATGGATGCTGCTGCTACTGACAAGACAAAGCTGATGGAAGAAGAAAAGGATGGGCCCTCCAGGACCATGCTCAGGTCAATCCTGCTCTCGGTACTCCATGTCTAGGACCTGTGGGCCTCGAGACATGATCTCCTAGTTATCCCTAAAAAGCGGGGATAACAGTCCCGATACTTGGCAGGACAGTTGAGAGTCAGTGAGGACATGATCATGGCAGCCACTAGGCGCATTGATGACACACATGCATTGGTGGCAGATTATTGCTGGAGAGCATCGATGGCACATGATAGTTCAGATGGGGGATTTGCCATGGATGACTTTCATACT
>ML818005.1:92883-103445 GCA_009831015.1 Picea engelmannii
TGAAAGGAACCTAATGCATATATAAGAAGGTTATAACAATCAAATATGACACATACCATGATACCTCGAACCAATTACCTCATGGAGCAAGAGTCCTCTCCGATGCAAGCCCAGGCCGGTGGTGATGGAAACTGCTACTGCTGTCAGGGCAAGTCTGGCTAAGAAGAAGAAAGATGGGCCCTCCAGGGCCATGCTCAAGTCAATCTCGCTTTCGGTACTCCATGTCTAGAACCATGTGGGCCTCGAGACATGATCTCCTAGTTATCCCTAGATATCGGGGATAACAATTATATTACAGTGTTATGATGACCAGGGTAGCCAAATGGAGGTTATAGCGAGTTAGCGAGTACATGAGCTATCGAGGGGTTCTTTGGGGTCCGGCTTGTATCGCTCAGCTTATTTCATCATCATGATCCATTCCACACATCTTGGCTTTGGTTCCGTTGCATTCCGACGATATCCGTGATTTTGAGTTATTTTGGGCTCTATGTTAATTAAATTCACTAAGGAGGTCGTATTGGGCATAATACTTGGAGGAACCTCTTAGTGTAATAGCTCATTGAAATCGGGAGGAATAGCACTACAATATAGGATGATGAGAAGTGACTTCCAGTGGCCAGGGAAGCCACAAAGAGGGATAAACTACTTTTTAGAGGTAAAATGGTTAATTAATTAATTAAAGTGATTTAATTAATTAATTAATAATTAAATAAAGTAAAAGTCACTTGGAGAGACAAGGTGAGCAGGTAGGATAAAAGAGAGACAGGGGCCTCTATTCTCGGATTATGTTGTTTATCATTTGATATCTGGCTTCTAGCTAGTGAGCCCATGCACTTGGGGGTTTTGAGGGTTTTGACTTAACAAACCCTAGAGATCAGCTCGGTGGTGAAAGATCCCACCCAACCTGGTCCAAGCTTGGTCACGGAGGTGAAAAATTCCTCTCTCACCATTCTACATCAGATCTACTCAGCTTCAGAGGGATTCTACACTAACCACAAGTACAGAAAGAGAGAGGGCGCAACATTGAGGGTTTCCAGCAAGGGGGGGCGCACTTGTGGATCTAGTGCCGTTCGATTTGGAAAAGGAGAAGGAGTTTTGGAGGATTTGGTTATTGGGTTATCTTGGTAGAGGCCATAGCGCCCTTCCTGGCTCATCCGGGAGGTGTTGTGGTGGAGCGTTGATTTATTTTGAGAGTGGAACGATTTCTCCTAGAGGAGGGGCGCAATCTTGGAGTGGATCTACTCATGGGAAGGGCCCAAGCTTCATTCTTCAGCTAGGGTCTATTCTATCTTGTTTCTAGACTCCAGATCTACTCTTCTAGAGTATTTTGCTTGCTATTGGTGCCAAGGAGGAAGAGGGTCGAATTCTTGGGTTTTCAGTCATCTAGGAGGGCGCAAGCCAATTAGGGGTTTGTTTATTTGGATGGTCATAACTTCACCATTCAGCCTGAGACTTTACCAATGGTTTGGTCTTGGCCCGATCTACACTTCCAACCATTTTCAGAGTGTTTGGAGGCCTCTAGTAGCAAGGCCGAATTGTTGGGTGTATTCATCTTTCCAGCAGGGCGCAACTTATCCAGTTTGGGGTTTGGCACTTCAGAGGGCAGGGATCTCATCTTGTTATTCATCTATTGTGGCCTTGTGGCCTTTGGAGGCTTGTATCTTCTCTTCTTGATCTTGCTTGAGGGTTATCTTCGTTTTGTTACTAGCTCTTAGCTATATTGTACCAGATCTGCAGATCCATTATATCAGGGTCTTCTTTTATTATGAATAATATCAGATCTGAGGTATTTTTGGGTTATCTCTTGTATTGTTGATCTTGCATCTTGTTGAGGTATGTTCCATTGCTATATCTATGTTGATTATTGTTGCAAACACACATAACAGCCATCAGCATAAACCCTAGCACACTCATAAGACTTGAGACTGCAAAGTGTTTGAAGAAATGCCACAACCAGAAAACATTTAAAAATCACATGAAAAACGCAATGTTCTTGGCATCTTGGCTTGGGAACATTACAGAGCTTGCTTGTGAGGGTTGGAGCCTTCACCAAATCAGTAAGTAGGTGCTTAATGTAGACAGATTGAAATTTGTAGATTGTGTAAGTTGGAGTTTGCATCAAGGATGGGTGTCCCTCTCAAGTTGTAGCCTGATATTGTAATGAATGAATTATAAAAGAAAATCTTTTGTGGTTTTCTCCCGTTTGGGTTTCCACGTAAACTCTATGTATTGTACATGGTTTTATGTGATTGTTCGAATGCTATGTATTAATGATGTGTGCTTAAAGAGTTAAAGATTTTTAAAAAAGTATACAGTATTGATTCACCCCCCCCCTCTCAGTACTGCTAAAGGTTCCAACAATTGGTATCAAAGCAGGTTCCTTCAAACACAGTTTAACCACTGGAAGGAAGATCTCTGCAGCACACATGGGAAGAGAAGACTTCTCTCCAAAAAGAGCTCCCCGGTTTGATGGATCAGACTATTCTTCATAGAGTGTAAAAATGAAGGCATACTTGCAAGCTCTTGAGACTGATGTCTGGATTTCAGTTAAGAGTGGATACACCCCTCCTAAAGGCCGACCAAAAGGGGCAACTGCAAAACAAATATATAGATGCCATGCAATAGCAAAGAATGCAATTTTAGATAGTTTGTCTGATGTTGTGAAGGCCAAAGCAGAGCAACAAATTTCAGCCAAAAAGCTTTGGGACAGTCTTGAAAGTTTCTACTCAAAAGAAACCCCCATAGTGGAAGCAGTTGCCATTCTAGCCAAGGGAAAAGGAGATTCATTCAAAGATGAAGCAATCTCAAAAGGGACAAGTAGTATTGACTCATCAGATGAAGGTAGCATGGAAGAATCTGAAGATGAAGAAGCTGCTGAAATTGTCTGGGAAGATGAACTCATTTCTACTCTTGATGAGTTAAGAAAAGAAAGAAGAAAAAATAAGCAGCTTAGGCATCAACTGCTGAAGTATGAAGACGCAGAAGAATCAGATGATGCTATTCTGAAAGTACAATTAGAAGAAGCGTTGAAAATAGAACAAATCCCGATGAACCAGCTAGAGGAAAAAGCAAAGATCTGTGATGCTCAAGAGGCTGAAATCGTGTCCTTAAAGGACGAGTTGCAGAAGACAACCAAGGATACTGAACAGGAAGAAGAGCTTTCAAAAGAAAACCAAACACTGAAAGGACAGCTACAGAAGACCCAAGAGGAATTTCAGAATTTAAAAAGACAGATGGTAATTAGTAGTATTGATCAAAATACACTACTAAGGGAAAAGGAAGAAAAGATCGAAAGGTCAAAAGAAAAAGTGGAGAGGATGCAAACACAACAAAGGACAAATGAGAGATTCAACAAGAGCACTGAAGTCCTATATGACATCCTTGGCCAGCAAAAGATCGTCATTTGACAAGTCAGGTATCGGTTTTAACATCACTCAAGAAGGTGAAGGAGAAAGCTCTAGACTCCCAGAAAGAAAGACTGAAAAGAAACCTAGAAGTCATAGAGGTAGCAGAGAAAGGAATCATGATCAGCAAGGACCAGAATGACTGCCCATCTAAGAAGACCAGCAGTACCCATGTATCAAAGTATATTCCTTGGTGTTTGTTATTCTTGTAATAATTTTGGTCCCAAGGCAGCGAATTGTAGGGTATATGGAAAAGGTGAACACATGAGAAGGAGGAATCTTCAAAATGTTGAGTGTTATATGTGTCACACTTATGGACACATAGCCCGAAATTGTATAAGCTTACCTGGACAAGGGCATGCAAAGATTTGGAAGGATGAGGATCGTGTACACCTTAAGAAGGTTAGATCTTGCAACCAAAGACCGAATCTGGTATGGAGAAGAAAAAAGCAAAAACAAGACAGAGAAGAACCTAATGGTTTTGTGCATTCAACAGAAGAAGGCTTCTCTGTGGCATGTCTATTTTAGACTGCTTACATTGATCACTTGAGACAATCCTGAGCAATGAAGGAGGTGCTCAAGGATAAGGCCATAGTGTAAATATGATCATGAACAAAAGGAAGCATGAGGTTGGAAGATAAGAGCTGGTCTGTCATATCTTAAGGAACAAATTCAGAACTGTTTAAGGGCAGCTATATGAACATTTTTGGATTGTTGGAGGACTGCCTTTATGGATGATTAGAGACTTAAATTAGGACTGCTTGGGAGCTGCTGTTAGGACAGCATTAAAAGGATTATTTAATAATAATTTGAGACAGTGATCAGCTTGTATGGAAGAATGTCATTAAAGGAGTTTGTTTGCTGAGTTGAAGACTGATCTAAGCACATATTTCAAGGTGTTTTCTTTACAGATTTGTGTATGCTTTTGTGGACAATTTAGAAATTGCTTTTGGCACAAATTCAAAAGGGTTAGTGCTGCTTCAAAGGACAGAGTTAAGCATGGTTAGTGCAGAAGTAAAGTACGAACTCGTGCATTGCCTTGAAAATGACTTGAGCCAAGTTGTAAAGAAGAACTGAGAGAATATCAAGGACAAATTTGAAAGTGCATTGAGAGTAGCAAAGAGGACTTGATTGCAGCAGCAAGAGAAGTACCAAATATTGAATTTATGAGAACAACCTTAAGAAGTCTTGTAGCAGCTCGAAAGAGACCTTGCAGAAGTTCTGAATAATCATTGAAATCCTTATGTGGTGAAGTCCATGAAGTATTTGAAGTAACACAGAAGTATTGAAAAAGCCTATATGTTAGATGCTCTTGAAGCATCCCTACAGCTCTGGATGACAATGTTGGAGTGTCCAAAGTAAACTCAGAACAGTTAATAAGGGAAGAGTTCCCTATCAGTCTCTCAAAAGCACCCCATTGTCATTGTTGTCAAAGGGGGAGAGACTGCAGTAAAACATTAGTCAAATAGAACTGCGCAATGGAGTGACACATGGGAGGAGAATGAAGAAAGAATACGTTCCAAAGACCAGATTATAGATATCTTTACCAAGCCATTACCTAGGGACTCCTTTGAGTACCTCAGAGAGAAGTTGGGAGTCCTTCCCACTCCTCATTAAAGTGCATAACCTTCATGACAGGTTGGAGGCTGCAGGGGGAGCAGCACAAGAAATTGAGCAGCAGGCAATACATCATTCAGACAAGGGGAGTCCCTCTCAAGATGTGCGCAGTCAGTAGGGAAGATCCATTTGCCATTGATGTCAAAGGGGGAGAAAAATAGAGTTGTGACAAAGAGGAGCATACAACAAGGGGGAGTGAAGGCCAGAGGAACACACCGACAAGGGGAGCAGCTCAACAATAGAGTTGCCATTAATGACAAAGGGAAGTTTGTTGAGCATATGTTGTCATTGATGTCAACATGGCGCACAGACAGTATGGTGCAAAGTTGGCGCACAGGCAGAGGAGGTGCGCAGAAGGATGTATGGCACAAAGTTGGCGCACAAGCAGAGGAAGTGCACGGAAGGATGTATGGCACAAAGTTGGGTGCACAGGTAGAGGAAGTGCACGGAAGGATTCTTTCTACACATGCAGAGGAAGTGCGCGGAATGATTCTTTCTAGTATACTATCACAGATCCACATGAAACAGAACTCCTAGAAGAAATCGTGAAAGGTTGAAAACAGAAATGTGCAAAAGAATTGAAGGACAAAGGGATCAACGATGCAAAAAAAATCACGGAAGTGATTGAGTCTGCCAGGAGTGCGCGCAGAACAAGAGGATGACCTAAGACGCAGTTCAAAAGTAAAGTAGACTGCGACAAATTCCCTTGTCCGCGATTGCGGAGTGAATCAGTGGATGTTTGTGCTGCAACGCAACGACAGATGTGCAAAGATTACAGGGTGCCTTGAGCAAAGCGAAGAGTGACAAAGTGGACTACGACGGGATGAGTGAAAATTTGGAGTCACTAGGGCGAGCTCATAATTTGGTGGGGCAACTAGGTGAGTATGTTGCAAGGCAAGTGCGACAGGTTGAAGACTTGTGATCTGTATCATGCGCCCGTATTCTATCCACGTAGTAGATGCTTTGTAAACCAGAATGTGAATTACTGCAACAATGAATGATTTGGTAAAACAAGAAAGATTTGGTCCGTTCGAGAACAAAATTTTGTCCACATATAACTAACTGGACTTTGATTTGGTCAAAATATGTCCACAATGTAATTGTCATGCATCCACATACTTTATTTAGACATAAGTGCAATTGAAAGAAGTTTGATCTGGTCAAAATTTGTCCACAATCTCACTGTTATGCGTCCACATATAGAAAGGGGAACTGTTAAATTTATAAGCAGCTGCAAGAGCCATTCTCCTGGAGGATGGCTAAGACCCTAGACGAGATCTAGGGCCCCCAGTGCACTCCTGGGGTACTTGGTCTGAGACCAAAACAGTCAGTGCCATGGCAAAAGACCCTTGTGAGGGCCCCCAGTATACGACTGGGGTTCTTGGTGAAAAACCAAGCAGTAAAGACCCCTGAGAGGGCCCCCAGTATACGACTGGGGTTCTTGGTCTAGGACCAAGCAGTTAAAGCCCCTAGATAGGCCTAGGGCCCCTGGAAATGTCCAGGGTACCCATGCATACGGCATGGGTTGACCCTTGGTCTTTGACCTTGGTGGATAAGACCCTAGAAAAAAAATTTAGGGCTACTTGATCCTCTATCAAGTATTTTGATGGTACATGACCTTCCTTGAAGAAGGACATAACCACATGAGGGATAAGTCCCATATGCAGTGATGATAAAGTAATAGGTTCACCATGTTGAATGAAGGAATAAGTATTGCCACCTAGTCAACCCTCTCTTACCCTTACTTGTGTTTGGTTTGGGGTTTTTATGTTTTTAAGGGTAAATTAGATTTAATTTATATCATGTTTAAATTACCTAATTTAAACATGATATTTTAATAATATTTTTAATTTAATCTTGCCCTAACCTAAACTATAAATAAGAACCCTTACCTCCCCTTTCAATTCACTTGATTTTTCTTTTGTTTTGTTGTGAGAGAATTCTCTTCTAGCTGCGGCCCTTTTTCTGTTGATGCTTCTTCTTGGTGCGGCCTCCTTTGCTTGCTGCTGCTGTAGGGTCCGTGAGGTGTGACTGATTTCTTTGGAGGTTATCTTGGAGCGGCCTCCTCTCAGCTTGCTATGTGAAGGTTACATGGGGTGCGGCCTCTTTTGCTTGCTGTTGCAGGGTCTGTAAGATATGACTGTGACTCTTTTGAGGATTTGATTGGAGCACCCTCCTTCTAGTCTGTTGTGTAAAGGATACCAGTAGTGCGGCCCCTTCTTTCTCTTATTTGTGTGGGTGTACAAGCCGCGTCTCTCCTTTTTCTTGCTGCTGTGAGAGGTGTTAGAATTACAACATTTGCTGTTGGGTGTTGTGGCCTCTCTCTCTGGTGTGCGGGCCCCCCTTTCTTCTGTTATCTTGTGGTTGGATTCTCCTCTGCTGGTGTGTATTTGACAGTTGCAGTCTTCTGTTCCAGCTCTAATGCTTGTGGCTTTAAGTCTTCTCCTCTTCTGCTGTGAAGTGTTACCTTAGTGTGCCATTGTAACCTCTTCTAAAGTTACTTGGGGTAAGGGTTTTATTGCTTGATTTTCTAAGTAAGGGTTTGGGCATTTGTAACCACTGTTGGGTTTTCTATTTTCCTCCCTGTGGCCCTTTTCTCTTGGTGGCAAGAATTTTCTTTCATCTATTGGCAAAGAGATCCAACCTATAAGGTGGATCTATGAACTGAACCTTTGTCTGAGCATACTAAATGGTTCTACATCTCTTATGGTTACTGTGTTGTCTTCAGAGGTAAGGTTGTTGTACTAGGTAAGCTACTTACTCATCTTTTCAGATCTGGATCCTATCTTGACTTCAGTACTGTTAGATCTATTTAGATTTGTATTTCAAAAGTTAGATCTGAAGCTACATTTATCTCTATGATTGTTTACTGTTTATGATCAGATCTAAGTATGTTTTGTACAGCTTTATAGATCCATATCTCTGTTTATCTTATTCAGATCTGTTCACTGTTAAATCAGCAGAGTTCTTTCTTATTAGATCTGAGTTTTTATTTCTGATCTCACTAAGTTTATTGATGTCTCTCTTAGATCTAAATTCTAAGTGTTCTAACTATATGTTGATCTATAGATCTAGCTGTTTTGATCACTGAAATTAAAAAGATACTATTGCTTTGCATTTTTACCCTAATTCTAATAGGAACTCAGGCAAAAACATTATAAATAAGGACGCGCTTTATTCGATTTTTGGTGTGGATGAAAAGAAAAGAAAAAGGACCAGTAATTGTTCAACGAAACTATCAAATTAATTTTTGTAGAGAAAGGTCCAGTTCTGTAAGAACATTTTTTAACTGAATATAGGGTGGCGCAAAAACATTATAAATAAGGACGCGCTTTATTCGATTTTTGGTGTGGATGAAAAGAAAAGAAAAAGGACCAGTAATTGTTCAACGAAACTATCAAATTATTTTTTGTAGAGAAAGGTCCAGTTCTGTAAGAACATTTTTAAACTGAATATAGGGTGGCAGGGTGGTGCTAGGGTGAGTTGAAGCTCACTGAGGATTGGTGTCCTTATCCCAATGACAGGTTGGAGCGTGTCTGCAAGTTGGAGCTTGCTTGTGAAGGTTGGAGCTTTCACCAAACCAGTCAGTTGGAGTTGGTTGCGATAGGTTGGAGCCTGTCTACAAGTTGGAGCTTACTGTAGACAGATTGAAATCTGTAGGTTGTATAATTGGAGCTTGCATCAGGGATGGGTGTCCCTCTCAAGTTGTAGCTTGATATTGTAATGAATGAATTATTAAAGAACATCTTTTGTGGTTTTCTCCCGTTTGTGTTTTCACGTAAATTCTCTATGTACTGTACATGGCTTTATGTGATTGTTAGAATGTTAAGTATTAATGATGTGTGCTTAAAGTGTTAAAGATTTAAAAAATATATATATTGTTATCCCCCACTTTCAGGAATAACTAGGAGATCATGTCTCGAGGCCCACAGGTCCTAGACATGGAGCACCAAGAGCAGGATTGACTTCAGCATGGCCCTGGAGGGCCCACCTTTTCTCTCTTCCAACATCTTTATCCTGTCAGCAGCAGCAGCAGCCTCCACCACCATCGGCTTGGTCCTGTGTCAAGAGGGTTCTTGCTTCATGAGGTAATTAATTTAGGTATCATGGTATGTGTCACTTTGATCATCAAAACCATTGGATGTATGCATATGATTCCTTTTATTTCTAACAATTGCTTGGACCATACACTTGCCCACTTGACCATGTTTTGGGGATTGACAGGATGTCCTAGTAAGCCTGTGTCTGTTGGTTTTGGTTAGCCATTGGAGTTGTCTCTGAAAAGCCATCGTCCGCTCCCTTCACAGCTTCACCTTTTCATCTTGTTTCTCGCTCATCTGTCCCATTCCACTTGTCTGAGCACTGGGTTGACCTATTTTGGGATTGCATCTTATCTAGTGAGAAGAAGGGGCTAAAGGCCCAGAAGGTAAAAGCAAGCTGGTAAAAGATAAAAGCCTAAGAATAAAACCTCGAGATGCTTCGCCCAGGGATCCCCGAGAAAGCAATAAAAGGCTTCTCAATCAGAAACAAGAGGGAGCCTAAAAATAATAAAACAAGATCTAACCAGAGGATAGGGGGTCTCATCACGAGCCAACCTATTAGGTCCATGGGTACCTAGCAGTACGACATTGCCATCAGCTGGTTACCACGCCAGGGCAGTGACCTTTGGTTGCATGGCCAAGGGAAAGGGGGTTTCATCACGAGCCAGCCTTCTCATTTCTGTGAAAGTACTTGTGGGCTAAGTCACTTGACACGTCCAAACCCCTCCTCCTGTTGCGAATCCTACGTGTCGGACACCAAACGGTAGGACACGTGTCGGATACTCGTTTAGAACGTGTCATGTTCACAAGACAGGCGTGTCTTGAAAATAGAACACGTGTCCTGCTCAGAAAAGGACAATGGCTCATGTTTTCTCATGCAAGTTGCAACTGTGAGGTGTTTCAGTGTGCAACTAAGGGTTATTTTGCCTTACTAATTCTATTTAAAAAGGTCCCCACCCCCTCCATTTTACACGCCCTAGTAATTAATGGTAATTAAGTCAAATGGTAATGGTATTTAAAAAGGTCCCCACCCCCTCCATTTTACCATTAATTGTTTCAGGATGTTTGAGAGTGGTTCCAACCTCATTGGACTTCATATGGAGAAAGTAGAATTTTAGGTCCCGTTCAAAATTCAGCAGACTTAACGGTTTTCAGGATTTCAAGATTGGCAGGATTGCAATGTTTCCACTGGATTCTATCATGTAAGAGGGTATGAAACTGGCATTTAATCAAGGGCACCATAACCTTTATGTACCTCGATGTTGGTGCCATTGATTATTGAACTCTTTTGTCACGACCCTAGTAAAAATGTACCCTTCACTCAAGTATAAACTCTTATGTTGAACTCTTCTCTTTGGCATCGTGTCAAGTGACTTAGTGGTGTATCTGCACACAAACCTCTGTCTTATTTGCAGGCACTGGGCACAGGGAAGAGTGGTTGAGGGGAAAGACAAAGATGTGGGATGTGTTTCATGATGATATGGGTTTGGACAACAGTGTT
>ML818005.1:106615-130911 GCA_009831015.1 Picea engelmannii
CCCCCCCCCCTCGGTACTGCTAAAGGTTCCAACAATTCGAGCAATTTTTACAAAATTGGACTTAACTATTTAATTTTTCAGCTTTGATGGCAAAGCTTTTTAGGGGGTGCATATTGTTTATCTAAAAACATCATCTTTATCCGGTATTAAACTCTAATGTACATGAGCTATTTTATATGTATGTCTATTATTTTTTAAATGTTCTTGTACCGTGCATTTATAATATCATATTTTAATATTTGTAAAAGGCCACTTTTATGTAATAAGGACCTTATCACTTTATTAGTAATTAAATTTTCAATTGAAGTTTTTGTTTGTTTTGGGTATAAATAGCGATTTCCCCTCTCATTTGTAATTGTATCATTTTATCAAATACAATTACAAACAACTAGTTCACTGGATAAGTCTTCCTACATTACTTCAATTGGAAAGTGCAATCCATTCTTGGGTGTGCAAGTGCCCCCACTATTTTCTCTGGCTTTGCCTATTTATTTATGTTCCTCTTAGTTTTTTGTTTCAGTTACATCAATAGTTCCAATAGTAATTCCATTTTGAGTCCAAGAACATTGGACATAATAAATCACAGAAAAGTAAGCTTAAGCATTGCACTTGTCAAAGTAATATAACTATTTAAATAGTATAATGAATGCCAATTTCCTGCCAATGCAACTACCCACTATTGATATTTTGAAACTCAGGCTCCCCTTGAGGTTTAATAACAATACCTTGTTATGACTTTGAGGGTTTACTACAATAAAAGCAAGAGACCTCAAACTTCCATGCATTGTAGATAACGTACAAACTTACACGAGTTCTTCCATCACAACCCCTGCCTTGAATATAAATGCTTCGTATCCTTTCTCCTCGAGTTTCTTCCTCTTCTCTTCACTTGTGCATGTTCCAAAGACTTTCCTAAATTGCATTGATCATCAAACCGAACCAATAGATCATAAGAATTAAAACCCAATTGCAAACCATCCTCTTCTCTTCAATTGTACATGTTCCAAGGACTTTCCTAAATTGCATTAATCGTCACACCAGCCAATAGAACATAAGAATTAAAACCGAATTGTAAACACCAATGAAATCTTTCGCCTCCAACAAAGTCAAATCTTGTAATTACTTACAAACCCAAATGCATAAACCTATGTATTAACACTGAGAACTTTGCATCTATCGGTTCTCAATTTCTTATATTTCCCAAAAGTACATGACCATAGACAAGTTTGATTAGGGTGGATAGGAATGTCTCCATTGTATGATAAGAAATAATTCTTAGATGATGCAATGAATTCAAGCATGTTCTTTAATAAAAAAAACTAACTAAAAATGAAGAAAGAAATGGTGTACCATTAGTAGGAATATCGTCTAATTTTTATGTCCCCACTAAAAACGAGAGAGGAAATATTCACATGTTTGACCCCTAAAATGTTCATGTATTGACTAATAAAAAATTTTGAACATTTTGATATGTAATGTACTCTTTAAAACAGAAATTTGAAAAACAATCCAAAAAGAAAAAAAAAAAAATAATCAGTCCATATCACACTAGCAGCATTAGAAACATTAGCATTTCTTAGACATGTAATGTACTCTTTAAAACAGAAATTTGAAAAACAATCCAAAAAGAAAGAAAAGAAATAATCAGTCCATATCACACTAGCAACATGAGAAACATTAGCATTTCTTAGACTATTACACTTAGAATCAGTTTTTGTAGCATGTTCTAGTTAATACGGATACCACATCAGAGTTATTTAGGTTGAAGTTTCGAGCCATACCACCATGGTTCATCATAAAGACAAAGAGAAGATACAAGGAGCAAATTAACTTTCAACATATATTTTTTTTCCCAGATTACAAAGCTCGGGGAAAACCTCAGAGTACTTCTCCTCATTTTCAAGATGGTATCCAGGGTAAACCCTAAAATCTTCAAGGGACAAGGTCGGTTAATGACGGGGCTCGAAGCCATTACAACAATATACTCATTATGTGCTCAACATGTCACTTGCAGGAATTGAATCCAGGTGAGAATGATAACAATCATTCCTCCCAACCACCCGAGCTAAACCGAATTGATAACCTTCAACATATATTATTAATATTTAAATTAGATTATTTAATTGATTAAAGCAACCCATTAAGATCAACTCAGAATTTTTTATCTCTAGTTATTTACTTGTAACTTTTAAGTTAAAAAAAAAAAAGTTGATTGTGTCTAGTTCGGGTGGTTGGGAGGAATCCTCCCCACCCAGGTTCAATTCCAGCAAGTGACATGTCGAGCTCTCAATGAGTATATTATTGTAATGGTCTTGAGTCCTATGTTGACAAAACCTAAAATTTCTAACAAATCTAGTTCACCCAGAATATCATCCTCAAAATGAAAGAAAGTACCTAATAAATTTCCCAGAGATATGTATTTCATAATTAAAAAAAAAAAAAATTAAATATTAATTATTAAACTACTAAAATTTAAAAATAAAAATAAAAACATAGAAGAAAACAAACAAATTAATATACATCCCAAATAAAAACAAACCCAACAAAAAGAAAAATGCGTTAAATAAAAACTAATGTTAAGCTCAAACGAAAATCGTCCGGTTTCCAAAATACGAGCGAAATGAAGTTCTTCAGGTAAAAATAAATTTCAATTTCAAGAAAAAAAGAATCGTGTATCTCACCAGCCTCTCTCTTTGAGTTGATATGCCAGATACTGCCCGGCGAAGCCCATGCCAAATATAAGCATTCTTCTATTCTCACCGTGATCTTCAATTCCCCCAGCGCTAGAAACAATGAAAACAATTCTGTGGCCTTCATTTTTTCTGGGTTTTTGAACCCTTAAAACTGCACAGTTTTTGGAGCTTAAACCGTCAAAATGCAGCCCCGAAATCCTCCACCATGGTTGCCCCGGTGATAGACGAGGAGAATGAGATGCAAAATTTGCAGAAGAGTGGGACACACTGTGAAACGAGGATTTCCCGTACGAGATTGCAGGATCCATTGGTCGAAAGGTAGATTAAAAATATTGAGAGAGTGTGTGTTAATTATGTTGAGAAATTCAAATACGAAACGGAGATGTTCAGTTATCGAGCCCAAGCTGCACGTAGCTCGCCCCGCTTCTTACATGGATTTGAAGTGCGATTTGGATTTGGTCTACCCTATAGGGAAACGTCCATATATATCATAGAGATGGATGCTTCTCACAGATAAAAATTATGACGATGGGATGTGGCAAGATCAACCATTTCTAATGAGTTTATTTGATTTATTTTAATTGTGGTGACATGTCATGTTTAGGATTTAGGATTCTAATGTGTATTTGATTTATTTTAATTGTGGTGACATGTAAGGTTTAGGAGTTAAGATTATATGTAAGTTTTTGGTAATTTTGATGAAATAAGTAGTTAGGATTATCTCTAAGTTTTGGGTAATTTTGATGAAATAATATCCTTGTAGTTAGGATTATTTGTAAGTTTTGGCTAACTTTGATGAAATAATATTCCTGTAACAAGTATGTGTGAAGTTATATGCAAGGTTTATAAGTGGTGAGGGTTAAATGTGAGTTTTGGGTTATTTTGATGAAATAATATCTTTGTTGCAACAACTACACTCAAAAGTGTTTGGGTTAATGATTCACCTTCCAAAGATCTTTTTGTTAGAAATTGTTAAGCTATGAATTGAGAAGTAAGAAGACTTTATATGTTCCTCATAGAAATCCATGTATTTATGCGAAGTGAGTCCCTATAAAACCTTTCCTTGCGGGAATTAATGATTACTCCCGTGAATCAATTTAGGCAACGCCTCGGTTATACTAAAACAAAAAATATGGGGTTATTTTCTTGATGGTGTGAGTCAATGATCCAAGTTAGAATCATGGTCATAGGGTTTATTTGTATTTAGGGCAAAACGATTTCCCTAGTCATGGAATAGAATATCTCTCGGGTGTTGCTCCACTACATGCAAGTATCCATAGCCTCGATCAAGTCACCATGGCATCATAGACCTTGTTCCACTACTAGTTAATCATCGATGGCTTGAGCAAATATTATCTACATTATTCAGCCATTAGCTAAACTTCCTTTCTTAATCTTTTTTTCTTTTCTATATATGTTGCTTTAGAAATTCATTAACAGGGGAAGTAGCGGCCCTTTACAGGTTTGATGGGGGGTGATTGCCTTCTATTTAAATTTATTAATGGTTTTCCATGCCTAGGTATTAAAGCGTCCACTTTTGATTTTTTGGCCCTAGACTTTTGATTTATCACCTTTCACATGATGAATTTTGTGAGAATCATGGAATCAAGAGACATTTTTCGACAACAAGGACTCCACGACAAAATGGAGTTGTAGAAAGGAAGAACATAATTGTACAAGAAATGGCTAGAACAATGCTAAATAAAGCCAAACTTCCAGACGCCTTTTGGAGAGAAGTAGTCAGCACAACAGTCTACATTTTGAATAGAGCACAAATTAGATTGAACAACAACGATACACCTTATGAATTATGGAAAGGTAGACCAACTACAATAAAATACTTCAAAGTTTGGGATCAAGTGCTATATAAAGAGAAATAAAGATAATTTAGGCAAGTTTGATTCCAGAACAGATGAAGGTATATTTGTTGGTTATGCATGTGCAAGGTTGTATATAGTATTGATGTAAGAGTGGATGAAGCAATACCTCGAGAGGAAAAATGACAAACAAATGAAGATCTAGAGGAGACAAGTTACAAAGAACAAGAAAAGGAAGAAGAAAATAAAGAACAAGAAGAAATAGAACGCCAATATCCAAAGACATCATCCAGAATTGTCTAAAAGAATCATCCAGAAAGTCAAATTCTTGGTGATATAGATGTAGGAGTTCAGACTAAAAGAAGATTTAAATTTTCTTTGCTATCTAAAATAGAGCCCAAGAATTTTACACAAGCTAATGAATATAAGCATTGTGTTAATGCTATGGAAGAAGAACTAAATCAAATTGAGAAGAATGGGACATGGGAACTTGTGCCCATACCAAAAGACAAGAATGTTATTGCCACCAAATGGTTCTTCAGAAAAAAATTGGATGAAGATGGAAAAGTAGTAAGAAATAAAACAAGATTGGTTTGTAAAGGGTATGCTCAAGTTGAGGGTATTGACTTTGAAGAAACCTTTGCTCAAGTTGCAAGATTAGAAGAAATCATGATGCTTTTGGCATTTTTGTGTTTCAATAACTTCAAAGTCTATAAAATGGATGTCGAGTTAGCCTTTCTAAATGGAAATCTAGAAGAAGAAGTATATATTGAACAACCAGAAGGATTTCAATTGTCATACAATGAAGATTATGTATGCAAACTGAAGAAAGCACTCTATGGACTAAAGCAAGCTCCTAGAGCCTAGCATTCAAGACTTGACAAATACGTACAACAACAAGGTTTCAAAAGTGGAGTTGCAGACAACAATATTTGTATCAAAATAGATAATGAAGATATGTTAATCGTTGTGATTTATGTGGATGATATCATTTTTGGAAGTAATGCTAATAGAATGAGCCAAAATTTTGCAGAAGAAATGCAAAAAGAATTTGAGATGTCCATGCTTGGAGAATTGTCATTTTTCTAGGTTTGCGGATTTCTTAATCAGGAAAAGGCCTCTCAAACCAAATATATCAAGGAAATGTTGAAGAAATTCATAATGGAAGATTGTGCACCTATTAGTACACCCATGATCACAAGATGCAAGTTGAGCAAAGATAATGAATCTCCATAAGCAAATCAGACAATGTACAATTCAATGATTAACAACCTACTATATGTGACAACATTGAGGCCAAACATCATGCAAGCAATAGGATTGGTTGCAAGATTTCAATATGCACCAAAGGAGACACATGTGCAAACAGTAAAAAGAATATTCATATATTTGAAGGGTGCATTGGACTTTGGCTTGTGGTATTCAAGAAGTATGGACTTCACTCTAACAACATATATAGATGTAGATTGGGAAGGAAGTATTAATGACAAGAAAAGTACCAGTGGAGGAGCATTCTTTCTAGGAATTGTCTAGTATCATGGTTGAACAAGAAGCAAACTTCAATCTCTCTATCCACAATAGAAACCAAATATATTGCAGTAGCAACATGTTGCACACAAGTTCTCTGGATGAATAAAATACTACAGGACATCAAGGTAGAATATGGTCAACCAATCTCAATCATCTACGACAACACAAGTGAAATCAACATTACAAAGAATCATGTTATGAATTCAAAGATAAAGCATATTCCAATCAAGTACCACTTCCTAAGAGAACAGGTAGTTGGGCAAAGTGTCAAGCTAGAATACATTACCACCAAAGAATAGATTGTAGATATTTTTACCAAACCCTTTCGTAGACACACATTTGAATATCTCATAAATAAGTTGGGAGTGATATCCCTATCATCTCGTCAGTAAAGGGAAACAAAAGCTCAAGAGGAGAAACCTTTTCCATTGATTTCAAAGGTGGAGAAGTCGCAAACAGAGGAAGAATTGCATACACGAGGAGAATTGCAGACAAGGGGAGTATCATAATTGACTAAGGGTTGTCATCAATGACAAAGGCGAAGATTGTTGGAAATATTGTTGTCATTGATGTCAAAGATAGGGGGAGACTACAGATGTCCAAGATAAACATTGCAAGATGAAGATTGTTGGAAATAGTGTTTTTGGATTTTTGATGCTCAATTTGGATACCCTATCTTTGAAGGAACTTTTACTCTAAATACCTAGCTCAAATGGGATCATAGGTTATATGGTTGGAAATATTATTTTGAGACCTTTCCAATTGTATATGGCACTCCCTCTAACTCCTTAAGAATAAGGAGATATGATTTGTTTTGTGAGACAACCCAGCCAAAAAGTTCAGGTCGACTCAACTAGTCTTTATAAGTTGGCCCTAAAAGTGAGTACATAAACACTATAGATGCAGGATAGATGTGTGCATTTGAAAAGCATTCAAGCAAGAAGGTTAAGTCTGAGGTGGGAAAAAGATATTTGAGGTTTACAAGAGGAGATGGGGAGACTTTTGGGGGTCTAAAGGTGTGCAAGAGGAGTTTTCTTGGAGTTTTAAGGGTGTGATATGAAGGACTAAGGTTTATGATGTTGCAAAGGGAGTTGTTTTGAGGTTGTGATGCTACAGTTTGGGATTATAATATGGGAATGATGATACGAGATTCGCTAGGGCTTGAAGGCTAAATATGACTAGGGTTTGAATCTATGTACGGGGTATGAAGCAAAGAAAGGTGCTAGAGCATGAAAGTTAAGGGTATGATGATGTTATGAAATACATGAAGTATGAAGCATGCAGGTGAACTCAGAAGTACTTTGTGTATGGAGATCTTAGGTTGGTACCTATACAGGTCTCACTAAGTTGGTACTTAGTTGAGGATATCGGTGTCTCCAGCAGGTTGGTGCCTACACAATATCTTACTGAGTTGGTGCTCAACTAAGGAGATTGATGTCTCTAGTAGGTTGGTGCCTACAAGATTTGTAACAGTAGGTTGGTGCCTACAGACATTTATAAAGATAATTTTTTGTGGTTTCTCCCACAAGGGTTTCCACATTAAATTCGGTGCATTGTGATTTGAGTTTATATGTGCTAATAACGATTGATGGATGGTTAAATGAAGAAAAAAATATCTTATACTAATTCACCCCCCCCCCTCTTAGTATAAGCATAAGTTCAACATCAACATGCTTTGTTGTGGAATGAAACACCATGTTTTTAGCAAGTTTTATGTCCAAATAGCTATCAATCAATAAAAAAGTGGCTTCCTTTCAAAGAACTCCAAGATCCTATAACAACCTATGTAACCAAACAAGCTTACATGTTGCTTTTGATTATGTAATGTATTATACTTCTACTAATAATGTTAGGGACCTAACCTCCCTAACCCCTCACATATGTAGAATAATATGGTTTCCATGTAATAAAGGTCGATATTAATAAGGCCTAGTAATAAGGAAGAATAAATCAAATGTAAGAAGACCTAATAGAAGATTTTGCTTCTAGAAAGATCTTCCTCTATATTGTTCTTTTGGTAGATAGATTTAGTATAAATAGGAGTCAAGGGCATGAGAAGTATTTGTCTTGAGAATTATTGTAATAGAGCATTGCTTTGTTGGAGGTTGCCCCCTCGAAGAGACAAGTGAACATTGTTTCCTATCAATAAAGGTATTATTTTGGTGTTGTGGTTCCTTATATTTTGTTTGTCACTGTTATTCTTTGCAGTACTTTTGTTTTCTTCTATTATAACAGATTTGGTACCTAACAAATGGTATCAGAGCACTTTCCTTGGCAGGAATTGTGGGTTTTTTTTTCCAGGGTAGAGACGTGTTCCAACATCTTAAGACTACAGTGATATATCGTTCAACGCATAAATCTGCGGTTGGGGAAGCATACACACGGAAAATACAAGAGGTTTTTAAGCTCACGTTGTTGGACACCCTTGTAACCCCTATTGGTACCCCTTTGAGTGGTAGCGCATCACACAACACCTATATACGAACTGGCCTAGGTATCCTGAAACCCTCCATAGATCAATCGATCAACTGCCTAACTGCTATAGTGCCACCGAGAATAACACTCGGGAAGATACTCTCTAGTACATGGGTAATCGAGTAATACAACTAAGGGTACGGTCTAACCTCTTTAGTTGATGTCATGAGATATTGGGTCGAGTACTATTGTTCGACCCCGCACGTATATCAAAGAGCTATAACACAGGGAAAACCCTTGTCTTTAGGAACCATGAAAACCCTAAACTTTAGGATGGAAACAAAACATATAATATGTATTATCATGCAACCTTGCCTCCTGCATTCTGGTTGCGAAATTACTACACATTTTTTCCTGTTAAGAATTTGGGCATTTTAACTCTACAGTATTATTCAGATCGGAGTATAAAACAACAGGAGTAAAAAAAAGTATGGGGCCTGCTCACACCCTTATTTGAGACCTATCCCATTGGATTCCTATTTTCATCTTGATCGTAGTAATACCTATCATTTTTCATCCTTTTTTTTTTCTTTGCGGTCTCGACCCCCTCTCGGCCCCCTTATTTGGGACCTACCCCATTGGATTCCCTTTTTCGCATTGATCATCGTGATACCCTTCAATCGTAATCCCTTTTTTGTGTGGACCCACCCGCCCTTTTCATGTGCCCCCTTTCACCATGGTCCACACCCACAACCAAGACCTTCAATCACGCATCAATGCCTTGTCCTCTTATTTCTCCACGACTCAGAAGGAAGTGCGACAAATCAATGGCAATATTACCACCATCAATCCAACATGCATTCCACCATAGACGCTATTAACACCCTGTAATTTCTCGGCTGAAGAAGAAATTGACGGAGGTAATTGTTTCAACCGCTTGGAGTCTTGGATATAGCCCTCTAAGACTCAGAGAGGGCTCTCTCTGTCCAATTTAACTTGGTATGGAATAGGATAGATGTCAGGCTAGCTATGAAAGTATGGGGTTGGGGCTTTGGTTTTTAAATGGTTGGTTTGGGACAACAAGGAGGACCATTGGGAAAATGGGGTTTGCGCTTAAATATACAATTCACTCTCAGATCTAGACAAAGATCTTACACAGGGCAAGGTAGTGGAAATGTTGGATCAAATTAAGTTTAAATGGTGTTGATTTGAGGAAGAAATAGGGGAGGAAAACAACCAAGCAAAGGAGCAGCTAAGAATTCCTTAACTGAGCTTTTAGAAGAGAACATAAAGATCATCAAGAACCAGATGTAGAGTATTTCACCAGTAAATTCTGCTCTATTAATATCCTTTGACAATAAGAATTGAAAACAAGTGAAAAGATAATCGGAAAAATACTTAACAGAGAGGAGAAACGCCACCAACACCTCGACACAAGAATCTTGTCAACAGTTTGTCTATTACTGATCAGTCATCTAAAGATTACAGAAAATACTCCTAGAAAAACAAGGACCCCAGTCCAGCAAAGAAAAATTACCCCCTTTCAGGTCGAACCCCCCTTTCATCTTTTACATGTGCATAAAAAAAAATGTCTCAATCTTCAAAGACTTCAACTCCATCTCTGCTTTCTAAAAATAGAAAACAGTTACAGTCATCTCGACACCTATAAACTGTCTCTTAAAACAAACAAAAAACAATAAATTAAAGGAAAGTCAAATTCGATAAGTGTTGCTTGAACATCTCGAACACTGGAGGTTGTTAGGATTTGCTAGCAAATAAACTCTAACAGCATCAAAACATAAATGCAGAATCAGTCGAATGTTTGAGGTTGTTTGAGATTTGTTAGAGTCGAATCTTCTTACACAGGAAACGCTTGAAACCGTCATTTTCCACTTGTAAATTTGGATATCATTCGACTGTCGTTTGTGCCCCAACTACCGCCTTGAAATCTGGAAAATTGATTTGTTGCCACATGTTTTGGAGATGATATTTTTCTTGTTGGCTTGCTCCTGTAAATGCTCAACTGTAATTCGAACGCCATGCTGGAAAGTGCCACTTGTGCTCTAATGCTGCTCCAAAATATTGAACAGATTCGCCACCTGTTCCTTTTCTCCCGTTTATACTTGAGTAAAAGCTAGAAAGCAAAGATTTCAGCTCGACTATTTGAACCTTGAGGCGCACCAAGCTGGAGTTTATAATAGTGATCCTTCACAAGAGGCATGATTGCCTTGCTCTATTGAAGAAACCCCAAGCTACTTCCTAATTTATAATTGGCTCTTTAAGTTGCCTTGCTGCCTTTAATTTGGGCTCCTTTCTGAAATCACAGTCCCTAATTGATTTGGGCCAGAGAGAATGACCATGTATTTCACTTATGAAGAAAAATACACTGACTTGCAGGTCTAGATGCAAATCCCACTGTCCAGCTTATTCTCAAGATGTTGTCTTTTGAATATCCTGTAATTATCAATGCCTCAAGGATGGTTGTTAAAATCAGCCTGTGCCTCACATCCAATGAAATTTTATAGGTGGGAAATGGATCTGTACTTTATAAAACTGGGACATAGAAACTTTGTTACCATCATGAGTGACTTATGTCAGCACATTGAGCATCATATTAGTTCACTGAGATACTTTCGATCTCAAGGAGTACTCTGAAACAAGCTTTGAGAATGATGAAAACATATCTTTCAAGAGTTTCATTGGAGAATCAAACTCAGAAATTCTGCCATCGTTTAGCACTAGAACTAGATCATTGTCCATAGCAGTTGGAATTCGATGTGTGACAACAATTATTGTGTAGTCAGAAAACTGGAAGTGTAGTGTTTGTTGTATAAGATTATAAGTTGCACTATGTACTGAGGCAGTAGCTTCATCAAGGACCAGTATGGAGGTACTCTTTAGTAATGCTCGACCCAAACAAACAAGCTGGCATTGTCCTACACTCCAATTCTCTCCATTTTCAGTGACCAAAGCATCCAACCCTTTTTCCTTTGCATTCATAATTTCTTCAAGTTGATACTTTTTCAGAGCCTCCCAAATCTCTGTGTCTGAGTGCTCTCCGAGAGTATCAATATTAGTGCGTAGATTGACCTCAAACATTGTTGGATCTTGTGGAATAATACTTAATTTGGATCTTTTATCATGCAAACCTATTTTTCATATATCAATGCCATCAATGAGAATAATGCCTCTTGATGGTTCTACAATGAGGAAGAGTGCTTGGATAAGAGTAGATTTTCCACTCCCTAAATCCTCCATTCTAGAGTACCATGCACCAATGTTTTTGTTGGCTACCATATCCCTTCCAGACTTGTGTAGTAATATAATCAAAAGACTCGAGGGCCTCTGAAGCACTCCGGTAGATATTGGGTGACAATATATGTACAAAATGCTCATCAACCCACACGCACCATTTTTATTCCTCTTTAGTGTCTGACATCGTCTTCACTCTAAAGAGATCTCCTTCTGCGACTTCTGCAATTAAAAGAATATCATGATGCCATCTGCGGATGTGATCTCGGGCTTTTAATTGTCTTGTTGCTTGGCGCATTGTGTTTGGGCATTGGCTTGCATGTTTGTTGTTGTAACCCGTGTCTTGTGTGTTGCATGATGTTGCGTGCTAACCCCTGACATGTGTTGTGTTGTTGTGTGATAGGTTGCGTGGAGCTGGAGTCTTGTGTTTGGGCGTTGGCTTGCAAGTTTGTTGCTAACCGTGGCTTGGTGTGCTGGTGCTCCATGCAAATTTGATCTCGGGCTTTTGATTATCATGTAGCTTCGTGCTCTGTCTATATGACTTGGGGAAGAAAACCAACAACTGTGTAAGATCCCTGGTCATGATATCCACTACAGATTGCGCATCAACATAAGAACCTGCGCACATTGCCTGACAACACCCTGACATTACTTGATACATGAGATCTGGTCAACCCCTGGGCGCACAGAGTAATTCTGTGTTTTTTATCTTTAAAGTTTTGGGGATTAATCCCACATCCATGAAGAGAAAATAAAAACGAGTATTGATATATGTCAATAGCCACAATGTATTCCTATGAAGTTAGCCTGAGGCTATCCCCTTGTGCTTGGCCCCGGCTTGTATGTTTGTTGTAGGCTTGTGAAAGGTGCTAAGTGCTGCTTGAACATCTCGAACACTGGAGGTTGTTAGGATTTGCTGGGAAATAAACTCTAACAGCATCAAAACATAAATGCAGAATCAGTCGAATGCTTGAGGTTTTTTGAGATTTGTTGGAGTTGAATCTTCTTAGACAGGAAACGCTTGAAACCGTCATTTGCCACTTGTAAATTTGGATATCCTTCGACTGTCGTTTGTGCCCCAACTGCCGCCTTGAAATCTGGAAAATTGATTTGCTGCCACATGTTCTAGAGATGATATTTTGCTTGTTGGCTTGCTCCTGTAAATGCTCAACTGTAATTCGAATGCCATGCTGGAAAGTGCCACTTGTGCTCTAATGTTGCTCCAAAATATTGAACAGATTTGCCAGTTGTTCCTTTTCTCCCGTGCATACTTGAGTAAAATCTAGAAAGCAAAGATTTCAGCTCGACTATTTGAACCTTCAGGCGCACCAAGTTGGAGTTTATAATAGTGATCCTTCACAAGAAGCATGATTGCCTTGCTCTGTTGAAGAAACCCCAAGCTACTTCCTGATTTATAATTGGCTCTTTAAGTTGCCTTGCTGCCTTTAATTTGGGCTCCTTTCTGAAATCACAGTCCCTAATTGATTTGGGCCAGAGAGAATGACCATGTATTTCACTTATGAAGAAAAATACACTGAATTGCAGGTCTAGATGCAAATCCCACTGTCCGGCTTATTCTCAAGATGTTGTCTTTTGAATATCCTGTAATTATCAATTCCTCAAGGATGGTTGTTAAAATTAGTATGTGCCTCACATCCAATGAAATCCTATAGGTGGGAAATGGATCTGTACTTTATAAAACTGAGACACAGAAACTTTGTTACCATCATGAGTGACTTATGTCAGCACATTGAGCATCATATGAATTCACTGAGATACTTTCGATCTCAAGGAGTACTCTGAAACAAGCTTTGAGAATGATGAAAACATATCTTCCAAGAGTTTCATTGGAGAATCAAACTCATAAATTCTACCATCGTTTAGCACTAGAACTAGATCATTGTCCATAGCAGTTGGAATTCGATGTGCGACAACAATTACTATGTAGTAAGAAAACTGGTAGTGTAGTGTTTGTTGTATAAGATTATCAGTTGCACTATGTACTGAGGCAGTAGCTTCATCAAGGACCAGTATGCAGGTACTCTTTAGTAATGCTCGACCCAAACAAACAAGCTGGCGCTGTCCTACACTCTAATTCTCTCCATTTTCAGTGACCAAAGAATCCATCCCTTTTTCCTTTGCATTCATAATTTCTTCAAGTTGATACTTTTTCAGAGCCTCCCAAATCTCTGTGTCTGAGTGCTCTCCGAGAGGATCAATATTAGTGCGTAGATTGACCTCAAACATTGTTGAATCTTGTGGAATAATACTTAATTTGGATCTTAAATCATGCAGGCCTATTTTTGAGACATCAATGCCATCAATGAGAATATTTCCTCTTGATAGTTCTACAATGAGGAAGAGTGCTTGGATAAGAGTAGATTTTCCACTCCCTGTATCCTCCATTCTAGAGTACCATGCACCAATGTTTGTGTTGGCTACCATATCCCTTCCAGACCTGTGTAGTAATATAATCAAAAGACTCGAGGGCCTCTGAAGCACTCCGGTAGATATTGGGTGACAATATATGTACAAAATGCTCATCAACGCACACGCACCATTTTTATTCCTCTTCTGCGTCTGACATCGTCTTCACTCTAAAGAGCTCTCCTTCTGCGACTTCTGCAATTAAAAGAATATCATGATGCCATCTGCGGATGTGATCTCGGGCTTTTAATTGTCCTGTTGCTTGGCGCATTGTGTTTGGGCATTGGCTTGCATGTTTGTTGTTGTAACTCGTGTCTTGTGTGTTGCATGATGTTGCGTGCTAAATCCTGACATGTGTTGTGTTGTTGTGTGATAGGTTGCGTGGAGCTGGAGTCTTGTGTTTGGGCATTGGCTTGCAAGTTTGTTGCTAACCGTGGCTTGGTGTGTTGGTGCTCCATGAGAATTTGATCTCGGGCTTTTCATTATCATGTATCTTGGCGCTCTGTCTATATGACTTGGGGAAGAAAACCAACAGCTGTGTAAGATCCCTGGTCATGATATCCACTACAGATGGTGCATCTACATAAGAACCTACGCACATTGACTGTCAACACCCTGACATTACTTGATACATGAGATCTAGTCAACCCCTGGGCGCACAGAGTAATTATGTGTTTTTTATCTTTAAAGTTTTGGGGATTAATCCCACATTCAGGAAGAGAAAATAAAAACGAGTATTGATATATGTCAATAGCCACAATGTATTCTGATGAAGCGAGGCCGAGGCTATCCCCTTGTGCTTGGCCCTGTCTTGTATGTTTGTTATAGGCTTGTGAAAGGTGTTAAGTCTCGGTGTTGAGTACTTGGAGATTGGCCCTCGGCCAATATACCTTTTGGAAAATATTTTTCAAACAGTTTATATTTTGATATACAAGACAAAACACTCTTCATGAAGGCCGAGGGGCCAATTTTGGCTCAAAAGGCAAGAAATTGACTATAAAAACCAAATTTCGGCTAATAAACCGAACTTTGCTTTTACCCAAAATAATAAAATTTTGCCATCCAAACCAAATTCATAATTTCTTTCTAAAAAATGCACAAGAACTTTAACTTGCTTTGAAGTTCGCGTGTAGATACTCATCTTATGCTTGGTCAGTGTCGTGCGCTTTCTGTCGCCTTTACATCTTCACTGAACGTCGTGAGAAATTGTGTTATGAGCAATCTGTTTTATGCCTTAAATAGATAGATATCAGTTAGAGTACTGATTTCCCTATTATAGGGTCCTAACATAGGCTCCACCTAGGGATAGCAGCTCCTCGTGAGGTGCCAAGAATCCATAGAACTCTGAATTTCGCAGACCAGCTGATCATTGGGCTGTCCCCAAACTGTAGACTGAAAATAAAACTATGAAGAGATAAAAAAGAAAAAGTGCTCATCCTGTTGAGCTTATTTGCACATTCCTACCTACCCTACTTTGCTAATAGTTACTGCTTCAATCAGGTAATGAAAAAGTGCCAATGAAGCCAACCCAGCAGTTGATCCCATGATTGGGTTTCCTCATCGTGCTTGATGAAAATCGAGACTGAAATATGCACTGGCAACTGGTGACATATTTGGTCGTTATGGAGAATACATGTTTGAAAGCTCGAGCTAACATGAACCTCCATGTAATCTACTATAGGATCAATTAAAGCATGATGCATGATATTCGTTCCTAGATCTTCTATGACTAGTTGATCAGTTGCATCTTCAAAATTAAACCCTATATTTACAACTTCAGCCTTATATTCGAAACATAATCATCATCAATCTGCCAATCAATAGGTAGTACAATTTCCTCTTGCTTTGGAGAAGGAAGATTTTCCAAGAATTCTTTGAGATCTCGAAAGTTATATGACTGAATTTGAGAATCCAAAAGTTCAATATAATTTTTGAACTTTTCAACAACTAGCTCAAGAAAACAAATTTTACTTTTAGGAGAAAATTTGCTCGATTCCAACATATGAAACACAGTTGTTGAAAAGTCTTCGTCAATGTGAAATTCTCCTAACTTATTTCTAAATTCTTTTAAATCTTCAGGAGATAGAGGATTCACCACATACCCTGTCATCTTGAAACATCATCAAGGCTTTGAAATCTGGATTCTTCGGCAGTAAAGTCGCTTGTGAACCTTGAAGCTCGGGAGCTTGAAAAATGGAGTCGCCAGGTGAATGGTACAACCTTCCCGTGTTTGTCTTCTGTTCACCATCAGAAGTCAAATTTGAACTTGATATATTTTCCCGGGGAACTTGAAATCTCAGTCCCTAGTGGAGTCTCCAAAATGTTAACACCCTGTAATTTCTCGGATGAAGAAGAAATTGACGGAGGTAACTGTTTCAACCGCTTGGAGTCTTGGATATAGCCCTCCAAGACTCGGAGAGGGCTCCCTCTGTCTGATTTAACTTGGTATGGAATAGGATAGATGTCAGGCTAGCTATGAAAGTATGGGGTCGAGGTTTTGGTTTTTAAATGGTTGGTTTGGGACAACAAGGAGGACCATTGGGCAAATGGGGTTTGCGCTTAAATATACAATTCACTCTCAGATTTAGACAAAGATCTTACACAGGGAAAGGTAGTGGAAATGTTGGATCAAATTAAGTTTGAATGGTGTTGATTTGAGGAAGAAATAGGGGAGGAAAACAACCAAGCAAAGGAGCAGCTAAGAATTCCTTAACTGAGCTTTTAGAAGAGAACATAAAGATCATCAAGAACCAGAAGCAGAGTATTTCACCAATAAATTATGCTCTATTAATATCCTTTGAGAATAAGAATTGAAAACAAGTGAAAAGATAACCGGAAAAATACTTAACAGAGAGGAGAAACGCCACCAACACCTCGACACAAGAATCTTGTCAACAATTTCTCTATTACTGATCGGTCATCTAAAGATTACAGAAAATACTCCTGGAAAAGCAAGGACCCCAGTCTAGCAAAGAAAAATTACCCCTTTCAGATCGAACCCCGCTTTCATCTTTTACATGTGCATAAAAAAAAAATGTCTGAGTCTTCAAAGACTTCAGCTCCGTCTCTGCTTTCTAAAAATAGAAAACAGTTACAGTCATCTCGACACCTGTAAACTGTCTCTTAAAAAAAACAAAAAACAGTAAATTAAAGGAAAGTCAAATTTGATAAGTGCTGCTTGAACATCTCGAACATTGGTGGTTGTTAGGATTTGCTGGCAAATAAACTCTAACAACATCAAAACATAAATGCAGAATCAATCGAATGCTTGAGGTTGTTTGAGATTTGTTGGAGTCGAATCTTCTTAGATAGGAAACGCTTGAAACCGTCATTTGCCACTTGTAAATTTGGATACGTTCGACTGTCGTTTGTGCCCCAACTGCAGTCTTGAAATCTGGAAAATTGATTTGCTGCCACATGTTCTAGAGATGATATTTTGCTTGTTGGCTTGCTCCTGTAAATGCTCAATTGTAATTCGAATGCCATTCTGGAAAGTGCCACTTGTGCTCTAATGCTGCTCCAAAATATTGAACAGATTCGCCACCTGTTCCTTTTCTCCCGTGCATACTTGAGTAAAAGCTAGAAAGCAAAGATTTCAGCTCGACTATTTGAACCTTGAGGTGCACCAAGTTGGAGTTTATAATAGTGATCCTTCACAAGAAGCATGATTTCCTTGCTCTGTTAAAGAAACCCCAAGCTACTTCCTGATTTATAATTGGCTCTTTAAGTTGCCTTGCTGCCTTTAATTTGGGCTCCTTTCTGAAATCACAGTCCCTAATTGATTTGGGCCAGAGAGAATGACCATGTATTTCACTTATGAAGAAAAATACACTGACTTGCAGGTCTGGATGCAAATCCCACTGTCCGACTTATTCTCAAGATGGTGTCTTTTGAATATCCTGTAATTATCAATGCCTCAAGGATGGTTGTTAAAATCAGTATGTGCCTCACATCATATGAAATCCTATAGGTGGGAAGTGGATCTGTACTTTATAAAACTAGGACACAGAAACTTTGTTACCATCATGAGTGACTTATGTCAGCACATTGAGCATCATATGAGTTCACTGATATACTTTTGATCTCAAGGAGAACTCTGAAACAAGCTTTGAGAATGATGAAAACATATCTTCCAAGAGTTTCATTGGAGAATCAAACTCAAAAATTTTGCCATCGTTTAGCACTAGAACTAGATCACTGTCCATAGCAGTTGGAATTCGATGTGTGACAACAATTACTGTGTAGTCAAAAAACTGGTAGTGTAGTGTTTGTTGTATAAGATTATCAGTTGTACTATGTACTGAGGCAGTAGCTTCATCAAGGACCAGTATGCAGGTACTCTTTAGTAATGCTCGACCCAAACAAACAAGATGGCACTGTCCTACACTCCAATTCTCTCCATTTTCAGTGACCAAAGAATCCAACCCTTTTTCCTTTGCATTCATAATTTCTTCAAGTTGATACTTTTTCAGAGCCTCTCAAATCTCTGTGTCTCAGTGCTCTCCGAGAGGATCAATATTAGTGCGTATATTGACCTCAAACATTGTTGGATCTTGTGGAATAATACTTAATTTGGATCTTATATCATGCAGGCCTATTTTTTAGTATCAATGCCATCAATGAGAATATTACCTCTTGATGGTTCTACAATGAGGAAGAGTGCTTGGATAAGAGTAGATTTTCCACTCCCTGTATCCTCCATTCTAGAGTACCATGCACCAATGTTTGTGTTGGCTACCATATCCCTTCCAGACCTATGTAGTAATATAATCAAAAGACTCGAGGGCCTCTGAAGCACTCCGGTAGATATTGGGTGACAATATATGTACAAAATGCTCATCAACCCACACGCACCATTTTTATTCCTCTTCTGCGTCTGACATCGTCTTCACTCTAAAGAGCTCTCCTTCTGCGACTTCTGCAATTAAAGGAATATCATGATGCCATCTGCGGATGTGATCTCGGGCTTTTAATTGTCCTGTTTCTTGGCGCATTGTGTTTGGGCATTGGCTTGCATGTTTGTTGTTGTAACCCCTGTCTTGTGTGTTGCATGATGTTGCATGCTAAAACCTGACATGTGTTGTGTTGTTGTGTGACAGGTTGCGTGGAGCTGGAGTCTTGTGTTTGGGCGTTGGCTTGCAAGTTTGTTGCTAACCGTGGCTTAGTGTGTTGGTGCTCCATGCAAATTTGATCTCGGGCTTTTGATTATCATGTAGCTTGGCGCTCTGTCTATATGACTTGGGGAAGAAAACCAACAGTTGTGTAAGATCCCTGGTCATGATATCCACTACAGATGGCGCATCAACATAAGAACCTGCGCACATTGACTGTCAACACCTTGACATTACTTGATACATGAGATCTGGTCAACCACTGGGCGCACAGAGTAATTCTGCGTTTTTTATCTTTAAAGTTTTGGGGATTAATCCCACATTCATAAAGAGAAAATAAAAATGAGTATTGATATATGTCAATAGCCACAATGTATTCCGATGAAGCGAGCTCGAGGCTATCCCCTTGTGCTTGGTCCCGGCTTGTATGTTTGTTGTAGGCTTGTGAAAGGTGCAAAGTCTCGGTGTTGAGTACTTCAAGATTGGCCCTCGACAAATATACCTTTTGGAAAATATCTTTCAAACAGTTTATAATTTGATATACAAGACATAACACTCTTCATGAAGGTTGAGGGGCCAATTTTGGCTCAAAAGGAAAGAAATTGACTATAAAAACCAAATTTCGGCTAATAAACCGAACTTTGCTTTTACCCAAAATAATAAAATTTTGCCATCCAAACCAAATTCATAATTTCGTGCGAAAAAATGCACAAGAACTTTAACTTGCTTTGAATTTCGCGTGTAGATACTCATCTTATGCTTGGTCAGTGTCGTGCGCTTTCTGTCGCCTTTACATCTTAACTGAACGTCGTGAGAAACAGTGTTATGAGCAATCTGCTTTATGCCTTAAATAGATAGATATCAGTCAGAGTACTGACTTCCCTATTATAGGGTCCTAACATAGGCTCTACCTAGGGATGGCAGCTCCTCGTGAGGTGCCAAGAATCCATAGAACTCTGAATTTCGCAGACCAGCTGATCATTGGGCTATCCCCAAACTGTAGACTGAAAATAAAACTATGAAGAGATAAAAAAGAAAAAGTGCTCATCTTGTTGAGCTTATTGGCACATTCCTACCTACCCTACTTTGCTAATAGTTACTGCTTCAATCAGGTAATGAAAAAGTGCCAATGAAGCCAACCCAGCAGTTGATCCCATGATTGGGTTTCCTCATCGTGCTTGATGAAAATCGAGACTAAAATATGCACTGGCAACTGGTGACATATTTGGTCGTTATGGAGAATACATGTTTGAAAGCTCGAGCTAACATGAACCTCCATGTAATATGCTATAGGATCAATTAAAGCATGATGCATGATATTCGTTCCTAGATCTTCTATGACTAGTTGATCAGTTGCATCTTCAAAATTAAACCCTGTATTTACAACTTCAGCCTTATATTGGAAAACATAATCATCATCAATCTGCCAATCAATAGGTAGTACAATTTCCTCTTGCTTTGGAGAAGGAATATTTTCCAAGAATTCTTTGAGATCTCGGAAATTATATGACTGAATTTGAGAATCCAAAAGTTCAATATCATTTTCGAACTTTTCAACGTTTAGCTCAAGAAAACAAATTTTACTTTTAGGAGAAAATTTGCTCGATTCCAACATACGAAACACAGTTGTTAAAAAGTCTTCGTCAAGTGAAATTTTGATAACTTATTTCTAAATTCTTTTAAATCTTCAGGAGATAGAGGATTCACCACATACCCTGTCATCTTGAAACATCATCAAGGCTTTGAAATCTGGATTCTTCGGCAGTGAAGTCGCTTGTGAACCTTGAAGCTCGGGATCTTGAAAAATGGAGTCGCCAGGTGAATGGTACAACCTTTTCGTGTTTGGCTTCTGTTCACCATCAGAAGTCAAATCTGAACTTGATATATTTTCCTGGGGAACTTGAAATCTCAGTCCCCAGTGGAGTTGCCAAAATGTTGACACCCTGTAATTTCTCGGCTGAAGAAGAAATTGACAGAGGTAATTGTTTCAACCGCTTGGAGTCTTGGATATAGCCCTCCAAGATTCGGAGAGGGCTCTCTCTATCTGATTTAATTTGGTATGGAATAGAATAGATGTCAGGCTAGCTATGTAAGTATGGGGTCGGGGTTTTGGTTTTTAAATGGTTGGTTTGGGACAACAAGGAGGACCATTGGGCAAATGGGGTCTGCGCTTAAATATACAATTCACTCTCAGATCTAGACAAAGATCTTACACAGGGCAAGGTAGTGGAAATGTTGGATCAAATTAAGTTTGAATGGTGTTGATTTGAGGAAGAAATAGGAGAGGAAAACAACCAAGCAAAGGAGCAACTAAGAATTCCTTAACTAAGATTTTAGAAGAGAACATAAAGATCATCAAGAACTAGATGTAGAGTATTTCACCAATAAATTCTGCTCTATTAATATCCTTTGACAATAAGAATTGAAAATAAGTGAAAAGATAACCGGAAAAATACTTAACAGAGAGGAGAAATGCCACCAACACCTCGACACAAGAATCTTGTCAACAGTTTGTCTATTACTGATCGGTCATCTAAAGATTACAGAAAATACTCCTGGAAAAACAAGGACCCTAGTCCAACAAAGAAAAATTACCCCTTTCAGGTCGAACCCCCCTTTCATCTTTTACATGTGCATAAAAAAAAATGTCTCAGTCTTCAAAGACTTCAGCTACGTCTCTGCTTTCTAAAAATAGAAAACAGTTACAGTCATCTCGACAACTGTAAACTGTCTCTTAAAACAAACAAAAAACAATAAATTAAAGGAAAGTCGAATTTGATAAGTGCTGCTTGAACATCTCGAACGCTGGAGGTTGTTAGGATTTGCTGGGAAATAAACTCTAACAACATCAAAACATAAATGCAGAATCAGTCGAATGCTTGAGGTTTTTTGAGATTTGTTGGAGTCGAATATCTTAGACAGGAAACGCTTGAAACCGTCATTTGCCGGTTGTAAATTTGGATATCCTTTGACTGTCGTTTGTGCCCCAACTGCCGCCTTGAAATCTGGAAAATTGATTTGCTGCCACATGTTTTGGAGATGATATTTTGCTTGTTGGCTTGCTCCTGTAAATGCTCAACTGTAATTCGAATGCCATGCTGGAAAGTGCCACTTGTGCTCTAATGTTGCTCCAAAATATTGAACAGATTCGCCACCTGTTCCTTTTCTCCCGTGCATACTTGAGTAAAAGCTAGAAAGCAAAGATTTCAGCTCGACTATTTGAACCTTGAGGCGCACCAAGTTGGAGTTTATAATAGTGATCATTCACAAGAAGCATGATTGCCTTGCTCTGTTGAAGAAACCCCAAGCTACTTCCTGATTTATAATTGGCTCTTTAAGTTGCCTTGCTGCCTTTAATTTGGGCTCCTTTCTGAAATCACAGTCCCTAATTGATTTGGGCCAGAGAGAATGACCATGTATTTCACTTATGAAGAAAAATACACTGACTTGCAGGTCTAGATGCAAATCCCACTGTCCGTCTTATTCTCATGATGTTGTCTTTTGAATATCCTGTAATTATCAATGCCTCAAGGATGTTTGTTAAAATCAGTCTGTGCCTCACATCCAATGAAATCCTATAGGTGGGAAATGGATCTGTACTTTATAAAACTGGGACACAGAAACTTTGTTACCATCATGAGTGACTTATGTCAGCACATTGAGCATCATATGAGTTCACTGAGATACTTTCGATCTCAAGGAGTACTATGAAACAAGATTTGAGAATGATGAAAACATATCTTCCAAGAGTTTCAATGGAGAATCAAACTCATAAATTCTGCCATCGTTTAGCACTAGAACTAGATCATTGTCCATAGCAGTTGGAATTCGATGTGCGACAACAATTACTGTGTAGTCAGAAAACTGGAAGTGTAGTGTTTGTTGTATAAGATTATCAGTTGCACTATGTACTGAGGCAGTAGCTTCATCAAGGACCAGTATGCAGGTACTCTTTAGTAATGCTCGACCCAAACAAACAAGTTGGCGCTGTCCTCCACTCCAATTCTCTCCATTTTCAGTGACCAAATAATCCAACCCTTTTTCCTTTGCATTCAGAATTTCTTCAAGTTTATACTTTTTCAGAGCCCCCAAATCTCTGTGTTTGAGTGCTCTCCGAGAGGATCAATATTAGTGCATAGATTGACCTCAAACATTGTTGGATCTTGTGGAATAATACTTAATTTGGATCTTATATCATGCAGGCCTATTTTTGAGATATCAATGCCATCAATGAGAATATTGCCTCTTGATGGTTCTACAATGAGGAAGAGTGCTTGGATACGAGTAGATTTTCCACTCCCTGTATCCTCCATTCTAGAGTACCATGCACCAATGTTTGTGTTGGCTACCATATCCCTTCCAGACCTGTGTAGTAGTATAATCAAAAGACTCGAGGGCCTCTGAAGAACTCCGGTAGATATTGGGTGACAATATATGTACAAAATGCTCATCAACCCACACGCACCATTTTTATTCCTCTTCTGCGTCTGACATCATCTTCATTGTAAAGAGCTCTCCTTCCACGACTTCCGCAATTAAAAGAATATCATGATGCCATCTGCGGATGTGATCTCGGTCTTTTAATTGTCCTGTTGCTTGGCGCATTGTGTTTGGGCATTGGCTTTCATGTTTGTTGCTGTAACCCGTGTCTTGTGTGTTGCATGCTGTTGCGTGCTAACCCCTGACATGTGTTGTGTTGTTTTGTGAAAGGTTGCGTGGAGCTGGAGTCTTGTGTTTGGGCGTTGGCTTGCAAGTTTGTTGCTAACCATGGCTTGGTGTGCTGGTGCTCCATGCGAATTTGATCTCGGGCTTTTGATTATCATGTAGCTTGGTGCTCTGTCTATATGAATTGGGGAAGAAATCCAACAGCTGTGTAAGATCCCTGGTCATGATATCCACTACAGATGGCTGTTTGGGCTTCAAAACATCATACAAATATCACTCATTACCATACATTTTTCACCTATGCTTCCATTATATCACTCATTATTCACCACCATGTCACTTCATTTTCCCTATTGTTCACCATTAATGGGTCTCATTTATATTTT
>ML818005.1:131860-159597 GCA_009831015.1 Picea engelmannii
CAAACCAAATTCATAATTTCTTTCTAAAAAATGCACAAGAACTTTAACTTGCTTTGAAGTTCGCGTGTAGATACTCATCTTATGCTTGGTCAGTGTCGTGCGCTTTCTGTCGCCTTTACATCTTCACTGAACGTCGTGAGAAACAATGTTATGAGCAATCTGCTTTATGCCTTAAATAGATAGATATCAGTCAGAGTACTGATTTCCTTATTATAGTGTCCTAACATAGGCTCCACCTGTGGATGGCAGCTCCTCGTGAGGTGCCAAGAATCCATAGAACTCTGAATTTCGCAGACCAGCTGATCATTGGGCTGTCCCCAAACTGTAGACTGAAAATAAAACTATGAAGAGATAAAATAGAAAAAGTGTTCATCCTGTTGAGCTTATTGGCACATTCCTACCTACCCTACTTTGCTAACAGTTACTGCTTCAATCAGGTAATGAAAAAGTGCCAATGAAGCCAACCCAACAGTTGATCCCATGATTGGGTTTCCTCATCGTGCTTGATGAAAATCGAGACTGAAATATGTACTGGCAACTGGTGACATATTTGGTCGTTATGGAGAATACATGTTTGAAAGCTCGAGCTAACATGAACCTCCATGTAATATGCTATAGGATCAATTAAAGCATGATGCATGATATTCTCTCCTATATCTTCTATGACTAGTTGATCAGTTGCATCTTCAAAATTAAACCCTGTATTTACAACTTCAGCCTTATATTGGAAAACATAATCATCATCAATCTGCCAATCAATAGGTAATACAATTTCCTCTTGCTTTGGAGAAGGAAGATTTTCCAAGAATTCTTTGAGATCTCGGAAATTATATGACTGAATTTGAGAATCCAAAAGTTCAATATCATTTTCGAACTTTTCAACAACTAGCTCAAGAAAACAAATTTTACTTTTAGGAGAAAATTTGCTCGATTCCAACATACGAAACACAGTTGTTAAAAAGTCTTTGTTAATGTGAAATTATGCTAACTTATTTCTGAATTCTTTTAAATCTTCAGGAGATAGAGGATTCACCACATACCCTGTCATCTTGAAACGTCATCAAGGCTTTGAAATCTAGATTCTTCGGCAGTGAAGTCGCTTATGAACCTTGAAGCTCGAGATCTTGAAAAATGGAGTCGCCAGGTGAATGGTACAACCTTCCTGTGTTTGGCTTCTGTTCACCATCAGAAGTCAAATTTGAACTTGATATATTTTCCTGGGGAACTTGAAAGCTCAGTCCCTAGTGGAGTCGCAAAAATGTTAACACATTGTAATTTCTCGGCTGAAGAAGAAATTGACGGAGGTAACTGTTTCAACCGCTTGGAGTCTTGGATATAGCCCTCCAAGACTCAGAGAGGGCTCTCTCTGTCTGATTTAACTTGGCATGGAATAGGATAGATGTCAGGCTAGCTATGAAAGTATGGGGTTGGGGTTTTGGTTTTTAAATGGTTGGTTTGGGACAACAAGGAGGACCATTGGGCAAATGGGGTCTGCGCTTAAATATACAATTCACTCTCAGATCTAGACAAAGATCTTACACAGGGCAAGGCAGTGGAAATGTTGGATTAAATTAAGTTTGAATGGTGTTGATTTGAGGAAGAAATAGGGGAGGAAAACAACCAAGCAAAGTAGCAGCTAAGAATTCCTTAACTGAGCTTTTAGAAGAGAACATAAAGATCATCAAGAACCAGATGCAGAGTATTTCACCAATAAATTATGCTCTATTAATATCCTTTGACAATAAGAATTTAAAACAAGTGAAAAGATAATCGGAAAAATACTTAACAGAGAGGAGAAATGCCACCAACACCTCGACACAAGAATCCTGTCAACAATTTGTCTATTACTGATCGGTCATCTAAAGATTACATAAAATACTCCTGGAAAAACAAGGACCCCATTCCAACAAAGAAAAATTACCCCTTTCAGGTCGAACCCCCCTTTCATCTTTTACATGTGCATACAAAAAAAAAATGTCTCAGTCTTCAAAGACTTCAACTCCGTCTCTGCTTTCTAAAAATAGAAAACAATTACAGTCATCTCGACACCTGTAAACTGTCTCTTAAAACAAACAAAAAACAGTAAATTAAAGGAAAGTCAAATTTGATAAGTGTTGCTTGAACATCTCGAACACTGGAGGTTGTTAGGATTTGCTGGCAAATAAACTCTAACAACATCAAAACATAAATGCAGAATCAATCGAATGCTTAAGGTTGTTTGAGATTTGTTGGAGTCGAATCTTCTTAGACAGGAAACACTTGAAATCGTCATTTGCCACTTGTAAATTTTGATATCCTTCGACTGCCATTTGTGCCCCAACTGTCGCCTTGAAATATGGAAAATTGATTTGCTACCACATGTTCTGGAGATGATATTTTGCTTGTTGGCTTGCTCCTGTAAATGCTCAACTGTAATTCGAATCCCATGCTGGAAAGTGCCACTTGTGCTCTAATGCTGCTCCAAAATATTGAACAGATTCACCACCTGTTCCGTTTCTCCCGTGCATCCTTGAGTAAAAGCTAGAAAGCAAATATTTCAGCTCGACTATTCGAATCTTGAGGTGCACCAAGTTGGAGTTTATAATAGTGATCCTTCACAAGAAGCATGATTGCCTTGCTCTGTTGAAGAAACCCCAAGCTACTTCCTGATTTATAATTGGCTCTTTAAGTTGCTTTGCTGCCTTTAATTTGGGCTCCTTTCTGAAATCACAGTCCCTAATTGATTTGGGCCAGAGAGAATGACCATGTATTTCACTTATGAAGAAAAATACACTGACTTGCAGGTCTAGATGCAAATCCCATTGTCCGGCTTATTCTCAGGATGTTGTCTTTTGAATATCCTGTAATTATCAATGCCTCAAGGATGGTTGTTAAAATCAGTCTGTGCCTCACATCCAATGAAATCCTATAGGTGGGAAATGGATCTGTACTTTATAAAACTGGGACACAAAAACTTTGTTACCATCATGAGTGACTTATGTCAACACATTGAGCATCATATGAGTTCATTGAGATACTTTCGATCTCAAGGAGTACTCTGAAACAAGCTTTGAGAATGATGAAAACATATCTTCCAAGAGTTTCATTGGAGAATCAAACTCATAAATTCTGCCATCGTTTAGCACTAGAACTAGATCACTGTCCATAGCAGTTGGAATTCGATGTGCGACAACAATTACTGTGTAGTCAGAAAACTGGTAGTGTAGTGTTTGCTGTATAAGATTATCAGTTGCACTATGTACTGAGGCAGTAGCTTCATCAAGGACCAGTATGCAGGTACTCTTTAGTAATGCTCGTCCCAAACAAACAAGCTGGTGCTGTCCTACACTCCAATTCTCTCCATTTTCAATGACCAAAGAATCCAACCCTTTTTCCTTTGCATTCATAATTTCTTCAAGTTGATACTTTTTCAGAGCCTCCCAAATCTCTGTGTCTGAGTGCTCTTCGAGAGTATCAATATTAGTGCGTAGATTGACCTCAAACATTGTTGGATCTTGTGGAATAATACTTAATTTGGATCTTATATCATGCAGGCCTATTTTTTAGATATCAATGCCATCAATGAGAATATTGCCTCTTGATGGTTCTACAATGAGGAAGAGTGATTGGATAAGAGTAGATTTTCCACTCCATGTATCCTCCATTCTAGAGTAGCATGCACCAATGTTTGTGTTGGCTACCATATCCCTTCGAGAGCTGTGTAGTAATATAATCAAAAGACTCGACGACCTCTGAAGCACTCCAGTAGATATTGGGTGACAATATATGTACAAAATGCTCATCAACCCACACACACCATTTTTATTCCTCTTCTGCGTCTGACAATGTCTTCACTCTAAAGAGCTCTCCTTCTGCGACTTCTGCAATTAAAAGAATATCATGATGCCATCTGCGGATGTGATCTCGGGATTTTAATTGTCCTGTTGCTTGGCGCATTGTGTTTGGGCATTGGCTTGCATGTTTGTTGCTGTAACCCGTGTCTTGTGTGTTGCATGATGTTGCGTGCTAACCCCTGACATATGTTGTGTTGTTGTGTGACAGGTTGCGTGGAGATGGATTCTTGTGTTTGGACGTTGGCTTGCAAGTTTGTTGCTAACCGTGGCTTGGTGTGCTGGTGCTCCATGCGAATTTGATCTTGGGCTTTTGATTATCATGTAGCTTGGCACTCTGTCTATATGACTTGGGGGAGAAAACCAACAGCTGTGTAAGATCCCTGGTCATGATATCCACTACAGATGGCGCATCAACATAAGAACCTGTGCACATTGCCTGTCAACAACCTGACATTACTTGATACATGAGATTTGTTCAATCCCTGGGTGCACAGAGTAATTCTGTGTTTTTTATCTTTAAAGTTTTGGGGATTAATCCCACATTCATGAAGAGAAAATAAAAACGAGTATTGATATATGTCAATAGTCATGATGTATTTCGATGAAGCGAGCCTGAGGCTATCCCCTTGTGCTTGGCCCCGACTTGTATGTTTGTTGTAGGCTTGTGAAAGGTGCTAAGTCTCGGTGTTGAGTACTTGGAGATTGTCCCTCGACGAATATACCTTTTGGAAAATATTTTTGAAACAGTTTACATTTTGATATACAAGACAAAATACTCTTCATGAAGGCCAAGGGGCCAATTTTTGCTCAAAAGGCAAGAAATTGACTATAAAAACCAAATTTCGGCTAATAAAACAAACTTTTCTTTTACCCAAAATAATAAAATTTTGCCATCCAAACCAAATTCATAATTTCTTGCTAAAAAATGCACAAGAACTTTAACTTGCTTTGAAGTTCGCGTGTAGATACTCATCTTATGCTTGGTCAGTGTCGTGCGCTTTCTGTCGCCTTTACATCTTCACTGAACGTCATGAGAAATAGTGTTATGAGAAATCTGCTTTATGCCTTAAATAGATAGATATCAGTCAGAGTACTGATTTCCCTATTATAGGGTCCTAACAGACGCCAAAATGAAAATACCTGAAACAAGACATGATGAAGGACCTCTTTGCCCACATGGAATGCCATCTTGAATCCTTTACTCTCTAGCTCTTCGCCAAAATTAATATTCCTGGAGACCTTACCTCAGATGACCAACCTTTGCACCCCGAAGGTGATACTTCCTCTAATTCCCAAACTTTTTACTCCCATCAATTTCAGTATGACCTATGCCTTCCTAGAGTGGATGTGAACAAATGTGATGGCTCAGATCCCATGGGATGGGTCACCCAAATGGAACACTAATTTTCTTTGCATGGCATTACCGATGAGTTGGCCAAACTCTGTTATGATGTTCTCCATTTGGATCCAGAATGTTGGCAATGGTGGAAATGGTGGCATTGGTGTAAAAAGGCACGCCACGGGTATGTGTCTTGGACACAGTTTGTTGCAGAGATCTGTGACAGCTTTGACACTGACACCCATCATTAAGGCCATTTGATCAAGTTGAAACAAACTGGCCCAGTGGAAGAGTTTATAACAACCTTTGAGAAATTGGCTTTCAGAACGAAGGACATGATTTTTCCAGGGAATGATTTATCAATGGCCTCAAGGATGAAATACATTCCCATGTCCTCATGGCTCACCCCCATACTTGGTTGGAAGCTAGAAAACAGGCTAAGGAAGCACAACAAGTCATCTCATCCCAAACCAAAAAACACCCTTTATTCCTCTCCCTAAACCCACCCTTCCCACCCCTCCTTCCGCTTCCCTAAAGATCCATAAATTGACTCAAGTTGAAATGGTTGAATGCCAAATTAAGGGTCTTTGTTATAATTGCGATGACAAGTATTTTTCGGGGCACAAGTGTAAGGAACAAAAGCTTTTTATGGCTATGTCTGAGGATGTTTTTGAAGAAGAGGCAGATGTTTCTCATTAACCTCATCTACCCCCACTAAATGATCTTAATCATCCCTCTGCTCCATAGGAAGTTGAACCATTGATTTATATGAATGCACTCACGTGTTTCTATGCTCCCCAAACCCTCGAGTTAATTGGCTACATTAAGAACCATAAAGTCATCATTATAGTTGGCAATGTCAGCACCCATAATTTTATTCTCCGTCGCATTGCCCAAGAAGTTAATTGCTATATCAGTTGAATTAATAATTTCCAAATCATGATTGCAAATGGGAGTTCCATGAAATGTGGAGGGCCTTGTGAAAATGTGCTCATCCAAATTGGTTTAGTACCATATGAAATCTCATATGTTTGCTATTGACATGGGTGGTTGTGACATTGTACTTGGTGAGGAATGGCTACGCACTCTCGGACCTATCACCATGGATTTCCATAAATTAACCATGCAATTCCAGCAAGAGGACCACCAACACGATTTCCAAGGCATCACCACAGGGTCACTAGAGATTATGAGTTCCCACCGAATGGAAAATATCCTCAAAAAAGGTCATTCTAGCATTATTTCCCAACTTCATTTCATTCAGGCGGTTGAGATGCCCTCTGTACATCCCGACCTCCAATCTATCCTCTCCCAACACCAAGTTGTGTTTCAAACCCCCCATGGACTTCCCCCTTCTCGAGGTGTCCATGATAATTCCATTCCTCTAGTTCTGGGTAGTCTTCCTCCAAATGTTCGCCCTTATTGTGATCCCTTCGCCCAGAAGAATGAAATCGAGAATATTGTTCAAGAATTGCTAGAAGTCGGTGTCATCCATCTCGATACTAGTCCCTATTCTTCTCCAGTAGTCATGGTACTCAAGAAAGAAGGTACTTGGCGCATGTGTCCTGATATTTGAGCTCTCAACAAACTCACCATCAAAGACAAATTTCCCATTCTTGTCATTGATGAAATTTTGGAGGAATTAAGTGGTGCTTAGTATTTTACCAAACTTGATCTCTGCTCTGGCTACAACCATATTTGTATGAAAGAAGAAGACATTCCCAATACTACATTCAGAACTCATGAGGGTCATTATGAGTTCTTGGTTATGCCATTCATCCTATGTAATGCTCGCTCCACTTTTCAAAGTCTCATGAATCATGTCTTTCATCCTTTCCTCCATCATTTTGTCTTCGTTTTATTTGATGATATTCTCATCTATAGCAAAATTTGACAAGCCCATCTTGCCCATGTGGATCAAGTTCTCTAGCTATTCTCTCAGCACAAACTTTTTCTTAAGTAGTCTAAATGTGCTTTTGGAGCCTTTGAAGTTGAGTACTTGGGACATATTTTTGGCAAGGACGGTGTCAGGTTGGATCCAAAGAAAATTGAAGCTATGTAGGATTGGTCAAGCCCGAAAAATCTTAAAAGTCTACGTGGCTTCTTGAGTTTGATGGGATATTATCGCAAGTTTGTCAATAATTATTGAAAAATTGCAGCTCCCCTTGCAACACTCCTTAAAAAGAATGATTTAAGTTAGACTCCAACAACCAACCATTCTTTCCAAGCTTTGAAAGTGACTATGTGCACTACTCTGGTTTTGGCTCTCCCTAACTTCAACAAGACCTTTGTATTGGAGTGTAATGCCTCGGGGAAAGACATTGGGGTTGTCCTCATGCAAGATGGTCGACCTTTGGCTTTCACTAGCAAACAATTGTTCGAGCACCATTTGGTCCAATCCACCTATGAAAGGAAATGTTGGTTATTATGCATGTTATGGATCTTTGGCATCCTTGTCTCTTGGGGCAATGCTTCCAAATAAAAATTGATCATCAAAGCCTCAAGTATTTTCTGAAACAAAGAATTTCTTCACTGGATCAACAAAAATGGGTAACCAAGTTATTTGGATATAATTATGAAATCATCTACAAAAAAGGAAAATGAAATGTGGTGGTTGATGCCCTTTCCAATAAATATGAAGAAGACATGTCCCTTTTTTCCCTCTCTTTCATTGTCACAGATTGGCTTCAGGAGATTTTCCAGGAATGGTTGCAAGACCCCAAACCTTCAAGACTGATCCAAACACTACATCAAGATCCACAAGATTCTCCAGGGTACTCGTGGCACCAAGACGAGCTCCGTTGTAAAGTTTGCATGTGTTTAAGCAAACAATCGAACCTTAAATCCATCGTGCTCTCTAAGTTTCATGCTTCACCTATAGTTGGGCATTTTGGTTTTACCAAAACCTATGAACGAGTCAAACATTCTTTTTTCTGAGAAGGTATGAAGTAAGAAATTCACATCTTTGTGGTTGAATGTGATACCTGTCAATGCAACAAGGGAGAGACAATCAAAGTTCTAGGCAAACTCCAACCGCTTCCGATCCCACCTACTATTGTGACAAATATTTCCATGGAATTCATTGTTGGCCTACCTAAATTAGGCAATAAGTCAGCCATTATGATAGTAGTGGACCGTCTTTCCAAATATGCTCATTTTTGTGCTCTTCAACACCCATTCACATCATCCACCGTGGCTTAATTTTTTTATGGATAATATCTTCAAACTTTATGGCATGCCTCATTCTATTGTTTATGACCGTGATCCAACTTTCACCAATGCTTTCTCGCAAGAATTGTTCCGACTCTAGGGAATCCAATTGCATCTCAACACAACATATCATCCTCAGACTGATGGACAAACTGAAGCAACCAACAAGTGTTTGGAAACTTATTTGAGGTTTTTTGCATCTGATAAACAAAATCAGTGGGTTCAGTGGTTACCCCTCATTGAATGGTGGTACAACACTTCTTACCACACCGTCACTCGCATGACTCCCTTTGAAGCATTATATGGACAAACACCACCTTCAGTTGTATCATACATGCTCAGTGTCTCCAAGGTTCAATAGGTGGATCAAACTCTTACAGTTCACATGGGCTCCTCCGTACTCTAAAAAAAAAATGGTCATAGGTCAAAATCACATGAAACAACAAGCAAATCGGGGTTGTTTTGAACATGAATTTGTTGAAGAGGACCAGGTGTTTCTTCATCTACAACCTTATAAGCAGACTTCACTCTAATCCCAACACTATCAGAAACTCACCCCCAAATTCTATGGTCCTTACAGTGTTCTCAAGAGAGTGGGGCACATGGCCTACCAGTTAGAGTTGCCCAGTTACTCTAAGATTCACCATGTTTTTCATGTTTGCTGCTTAAAGAAAGTGCTCGGCACTAGGTGCCATACTCATACCAATATACCTGAGTTGGATGAAGAAGATTCCATTTGGTTGTATCCACGAGAAGTCTTGGCCCAATGCGACCGTCGTCTTCGCCAATGCACTATCAAGGAAGTTTTATTTCAATGGAAGGACACACAGACAAAACATGCCACCTGGGAGTCGACTACCATTCAACATCAATTTCCTCATCTCAACCCTTGAGGACAAGGATTTTTTTAAGCGAGAGGGCATGTTAGGGACCTAACCTCCTTAACCCCTCACGTAGTTAGAATAATATATTTTCCATGTAACAAAGGTTGATATTAGTAAGGCCTGGTATTAAGGAAGAATAAGTCAAATGTAAGAAGACCTAATAGAAGCTTCTACTTTTAGAAATATCTTCCTCTAGATTGTTCTTTTGGTAGATAGATTTAGTATAAATAGGAGTCAAGGGCATGAGAAGTCTTTGTCTTGAGAATTATTGTAATAGAGCGTTAGTATGCTGGAGGTTGCCCCCTTGAAGAGGCAAGTGAACATTGTTTCCTATCAGTAAAGGTATTATTTTGGTGTTGTGGTTCCTTATATTTTGTTGTTCCACTGTTATTCTTAGTAGTATTTATGTTTTCTGTTATTATAATAGATCTGATACCTAACAGATAATTTTGCAATTGTGGCTTTGTTTTTTCAACTCCATGGAATTGATCTTGATGCCATATGCATTAAATAACCCAATGTGAATGCCCTATCATCAACATTTCCTGCAAAATTTGCATTTGAATATCCAATAAGTACTAAATTATTATTTTTCTTATATAGAAGGCCACAATATTTTGTACCTTGGATATATCTAAGTACTCTCTTTGCTACATTCCAATGGCTTTCCCTTGGTTCCTTCATGAATTTTGAAAGAACATTGACTGCATATGACAAATGTAGACGATTAGTAGTCAAATAAATCAAGTTGTCAATCAATTGTCTATAGCTAGTACTATTTACCAATTCCTCCCCTTCAAATTTTTAGGTTTTAAATTTTCCTCCATTGGGTAAGAATAACTTGCCATCTTCCATGCTAAATTTCTTCAATAGTTTGGATGTATACTTGCATTGATTAATGAAAATATAATTAGGTTATTGTGATACTTCAACTCCAATATAGTAGTGAAGTAATCCCAAATCAATCATTTTAAATCCAACATTTAGTTCCTACTTAACTTGTGGAATATGATTATCATTATTCCCAATGATAATCATGTCATCAAAATACATTACAAACGTGACCATGATTTAAGCTATAGGCATGCATACAAAGTATCAATACATTCACTTCTTTGAAAACCCACTTTGCAAAGGTATTCATCCATATTCGCATACCAAGCTCTAAGAGTTTGTTTAACACATACAATGGTATAACCAATTTGTAAACTTTATGTGTTGTCCTTCAAGTTCAAAACTTGGAGGTTGAGTCATATATACGTGTTCTTGTAAATCACCATCGAGGAAGGCACTTTTAACATCCATTTGATGTGATTTCCTTCCATTTTGAGTTGTTAAAGCAATTACCATCGTTATAGTACTCCACTTTGTTGTAGGTGCAAAAGTTTTTGCATAATCAATTCCTTCACACTAAGCAAAACCCTTAACCACTAATATTTCTTTATATTTATCAATCAATCCATCCGACTTGTAATTAATTATGTAAACCCATTTGCATCCAATGGGTTTCACTTTTGGAGGAAATTCAACAAGTTTCCAAGTGTTATTTTCAATCACTAGTTCATATTCATCAACCATAGATTTTACTATTCCTCATGTTCTACTACCTCTTGAAAAGTGGAAGGCTAAGTGGAAGCATTGACCATTAAGGAAAAAATGTCTTGCATTTTGGTGAAACTTTTTGTACTTATTTTGTTTTGTTCATATGATCTTACATCCTTTAGAAGTTGAGTGGCCCACTTAGGCATTCTATGCTCCTCCTAAGTTGAAGTTAGTTCATCAAAATTTCATGTGAAGAAGAACCAACTTGTGAAGAATTTTCTAATTCTTCATCATCCATGTTTTCTGTTAAAATGCAATCCATTTCAAAGCAACGTTCCCTACTTGGTTTATTTTTCATTCTATTTTCTTGCTTATCCATTTTTTGTTCCAAATGACTAAGAAGATTTTCAATCTCAAAAACATCTTTACTTTATGTGTCATCAAAGATAACATTTTGATTCAACAAAATTACCACTGGATACGAGTCCTTATCCCTTCTTCTCATGGGAATATCCAATCATCATTCACTTCATATTGCAAGAGTCTAGCTTAGTCCTATTTTCTTTAGGAAATAAAGCATAACACACTGAACCAAAAACAAAAACATGCTTAACTTTTGGTTAAAAATCATACTAACCTCAAAATGGTGTGATGTCATCCAAGGAAGTAGTGAAAGATCTATTCCTTAAATAATCTACAGTATGAACCGCTTTAACCCAATAGGAAATACTTAACCCTTTAAATTTTCACATAGACCTCACCATACCCATAAAATTTCTATTTGTTATTTTTTCACTCAATTTTGCTATGTAGTGTAGGAATTAGTAAATTACCTTCTTATTCATATATCCTTACAATAATTTTGGAATTCATTTGAAGTTAATTCCCCTCCATTATATATCATCGAAGTGGCAATTTTTTCCTTAGTTGATTTTCAACCAATTGATGAAAAATCTTGAATTTCTCAAATGCCTCTCATTTTTCTTTCAAGAAAGATACCCAATTCATTTGACTAAAATCATCAATGAAAAGAAAGAAATACTTACATCCTCCAAGAGATGCTTCTAAAGGTCCACAAATGTCACTGTGGATAAGTTGCAAACATCTATTTGTTCTCCATGATCCAGTAGGAAATATTTCTCGATTATGTTTTAGATAAATACAAGTTTCACATCTTGCAATTTTTGTTTTAAAGGTTGGCATTCCTCTTACCATTCCTTTCTTTTGAAGTTGGGAAATAGTTTCAAAGTTCAAATGTCCATATCAAACATGCCATAATTTGATGGGTGAAATCCTAAAACCAACTGCTCCTATAAAATCATGCTTTCTAGCAATGACTCTCCCTTTCCTCCTTATAAGTTTTCCATCTTCATAATATGTCATTCTTGTTTTGAAATTTTCCTTCGTTGAGTTGATTTTAATGAATCCTTTTTTTGGATAATTTTTTGCTCTCCTTAAAAACACCAAAGACGACACTTTTTTCTTGAATTTTGGTACATACCAAACATTAAAAATGATTTTCTCTCTAACACATGTGAGAAAAACCTTTACAATACATTTTTCCTTGTGGTGTATGTCTAGTGTCATCAGCCAAAAATATTGAATTTAATTGCCATTCATAAAAGGACTAGAAGAAATCTCATCTAAATTTCATGTTTTTGTTGCACTTCTATCCATTATCCATGTGTCTTCATGGTCACTTGTAAATGAGTAGCTAGAGACAACTAAAGATGATAACTCTAATTTTTTAAGAGTAGTGAGCTCATACTCATAATTATTTTGATCATCATACACACCTTTGGCATTTGCATATTGCACTAAAGTTGAATTATTCTTGATCTTAGGCAATTTATCATTAGGAATTCTATAATTTAATGCATAATGTCCAACTCTATTACATATTCTACATGTGATTTGACTTATGTCTTTACCTCTTCCAAATAGATAGTTAAGATTTCTAGGTCTTGCTAATTAACTTCATTTGAAATTGTTTGAGTTGTGTTGATTGAAATTATTATTTCCTCTTCCCTAGCTATGACCTCATCCACATCCTCAATAACAAGACTAATTTTGATTTCCACCAAAGTTTGTAGGATTAATGGGAGCACCTCTTTCTCTTGAAATTTTAGTTGGTGTCTTACTTGAGCTTGAACTTGTATAAAAAAACACCTTCTCTTGATTGTTTCTTCTTCCCAAATGTTTTATCATGTTGAACCAATAATTTGTTGTGGATAAATCAGGCCTACGGATAAGCCAGACCTCCCTTAGACCTGCCCTTGGTCCGAGACAAACAACGATGTATAGTCCTCTAAGGAATTCCCTAGATCCAAATAAAATATTTCATTTTTATGCTAAGAAAGAGTAGAAGAGCATACATTTTCACCAAAGGTTGTCCTTGTGTGTCCTCGACTGGTGTAGTCCTAGAGATCCAACTCTAGATCCTTCAACCTACTACTTGCGCATAAGAGACAAACAATACCAATCTATGATTTCTTTCTAGCGTTAGGAAAACACAAGTTTTATTCAAACCTATCCTGATCTATTCAAGGTAAGATTATATATGACATTTACAATTATACATGAGCAATATGAAATGGGAAAACCATAGATCTATATCAATATGAAATAGAGATGTACATCAAGATTTTGTTACCTTGAATGCATGATGAGATCCTCCTTAATCTCCTTTCCCTTTCTCCTCCTCAACTCCCAATCCAGCAAGGCCAACCTTAATTGAAGGTTGAATTGTGAGGAGAAGGTCCTCTAAAAATCCAGTAGCGTAACTCTGTAAATAATTCTTCCTTCCTTTATCCCATGAATGACCTTCCTTATATAGATTGGTGGAGGAGGCTACGAGATGGCTCTAGAACTTCGTGAACTTCAAGTGATTGAGAGTTCCCAAGCTCTTTCCATGAGATCCCCAACTCATCTAGAGCTAATCTACTCATGAATCACCAACTCTAGAATGCTCCGGAGGCGTTTGCGACCCAACAATACTGCAACTAGTGACTGGTCGTGGATGATATGCTATGTAGATAGTGACCGGTCATGTTCTGCCAAGTAGTTCAGGTGTGATTGTCCTCATAACTGATTGAAATCTAGGGCAAAAGAGTGTGCCTCAACATGTCATCATCACTAAGTCTCCCATGAGACTCTAGGGTGGCAAATAAGGTTGTAACATAATTCATTCAAGTTATCAAATATAGCTTTCTCCAACTTATCAGTCAATTGTAGAGTTTCTAGAAAATGCTAATAGAAGAGTGGCAACCTGCAACCAATATGACTACCATCAAACTATCTTCAATTGTAGAAATCCTACCTCACTTATTTCTTATTTGATGTTCTTTAGTCTAGAAATATATTCCAACACATCACCACCAACTTTCAATTTTTATTGAAGCAATTTTAACTCTAGATCAACCCTTTTTATTTTAGGTTGTGTGTCAAACAAATCTTTCAATGTATAGTAAGTAAACCATGCACCATGAACATTCTCAATGTGAATTTACATTTCTTCATTCATTGAAGATTTTAAAAGTGCCAAAGATTTTTCACCTTGCAATTCCCACTTAGTTGATGGAGAAGCATCAATTGGTTTAGTGGGTTTTTAAACTCCACTTCATATATCTTTCCATGATTCATTATATATGAGTGTGCTTTCCATGTGTCAACTCCACATTTTACAATTTTTAGGAGCCCTCCAATTTATCTAATTTAGATAATATATTTACAAGCTTAGACATTTTTAATGATAAGTGTTTATCCTTATTACTCCAAAATTTTACCTTGGAAAGAGTTTTGAGTGTTTGCACAAATTACACCAATGACCCAGTCATCAAATGCACCATATGAAATCACCATAAGCAACACATTACACACTTCACTCTCTTCTTGAAAAAAAACTGTAAAAACTTGGCCTTAACACTTATAGTCTCATAAAAAAAGGTTAATTGAACTTTGCACTTGACTCTAATCAATACTTTAGAAAATTCAAAAATGCTTTTTCAACTTACAATTTTGTCAAACTTTCATAATTTTACAAATATTTTCATTTGTTCCCATGAACAAAATACAATCCTATCTTTGAAAAAACCACTATTTAAAACCTCTTTACAAGTTCCCTATTTATTTCTCTCAACCTCCTTACAAATTATCTCTTAAAACAATGTGCACTACTCAATAATGCAATTTTATGAAATTAACTCATATGAAGCCATACATTATTATAAACTATAATATGATAATGCTTCAATGTTTGCATGGCATTCATAAACAAATGATTTTAAACTCACCAAAATATTTTGAATGGAGGGCGTTCTGGTCAGGGATGCTCCATGCACTAGAGAATCCACAAGATATGCTTCTTGTTTGTGATATCAAACGATGGATTTTGAAGTCTGGTTGATAATGGAAACACCAAGGATGCGAGAGTCGCTCTACAGATTGAGCTTTTGGTGCAAATCCAAGCGATAAGGTAAACCATCTCGTTTTCTTCTACCGGATAAGATCATTAACAATGCATTAAACAAAAATCATCGAAAACGTAGATCTTGCTTAATCGCTAGTCAACACGTTGAATACTTGAGTGTTAATCTCGTCACATTAGGTGATGGACAATCTGATTGTCTTTAATATATCAGTGATGGATGGATGGTTGTATATCGCTGAGATCGATTTGTTGTTATGATAAAAGATCTGATCCCTCAACAAAATTGGTGGATAGAAAATGGACAAATTGATTCATTGGCGTCATAAGGCCCTACTCTGAACGTTATACATTCTGGTTTTTTCAAGTGATATTATTTGTTTAATTTTGCCCAAAATCCGGCCATAAATTGTTGGATCTGCATATTTGAGTTGGTTAAGTTGTTGGTTTTTCAATAGACTAAATCTATTTAATCATTCAAAAATGCAATTCAAACAATACGAAATTGAGATTTTTGCATTCAAACAATTCAAAAATGCTAATACATAGAACGCTTAGACAAGGTTGCGTCATAAGATCCAATAATAGGGATTATATAATAAACTAGATCCAATAATAGGGATTATATAATAAACTAAACATTAGGAGGTCATGGGTTCAAAACCAGAGGTAGGTAGAGTCTCTACATGTTGAATAATTAATATTGGCCTGCTGTGACGAGGCTTGAAGGGTAGATGTCTCTGTGGCGTGGGACCCCATATAGGAGTGTTTCTGGATGTCTCGACCCTTGCCAAGTCACAAGTTCCTACTAGTATTGGCTTGCTAACTTTTGGTACTAGATACACACATTTTTTTCTGTTAAAAAAATCTAACTATAATCTCGAAAAGGCTGATGGTTGACATCAAGATTTTTATTCGTAGGGAAGGATAGTAAAAATGATGATGAATAGTTTGATGGAAATGGAAATGGAAAGTAGATAAGTTTGTTGAGGTACTTCAACAAAATTAGAAAACCAATGGACCCATATATATCTAAGTGTTACACATGAAAATTCCTCACTTCGAATATTTCACATCCTCATTATCGTAAGTGTCGTAAGTGTCACACTTTTATCACAAGTGTCATAAGTGCCACATTCTTGTCATGTAAGTGTCACAACGCGAATGACACCTTGGAAACACTTGATACAACCCCTAAAACATGCTGGAAGAAGAAGCCCCATCATTTGACAGTCAGAACAAAGTGTTTTTCTATGAGAAATGGTCATCTTGACAACTTTTGGAAGATCAATGCTCCCCTGCTCATATGCAGGGAGCGCTAGCGCTCTTTGTCTATCTAGAAAAGAGTGTTGAAGTGATTTGTTTCACATTGTAAGGGAGCGTCGATTTGATTGAACAAATCTTGGGAGAAATCTCATTTTTCTCTAAGGATAGCTATGGATGGATCGAGTTGGTTTGGCTTGAATTTACCCTTGGGCTGCATCTTAGGGAGATATCACAACTAATGGAGTGATATCCTCAACTAGTTCCAAATATAACCAAGGTGGTTGAGCCTCTCAAAGCCTATAAATGGAGGCATTCTCATGGTGAACAGAGGGGAGAAATAATCAACAAAGCATTGTTATTTTGATCGTGGATCTTTCGAGCAAGGGGTTTCACAAGGAGGACTTGGAGAAGCTGCAACATCATCTAAATATTGTAAGTGTCTCTTTAAAGTTCTCATAAATATACTTGGCCTATTTCCTTTTAATATGTGTTTACATGTATTTGCCTATGCTTGTTTTAATCCTTCATAGATAGATTGATTTTGTCTAATCCATTAGAGTATGAGATAATTGTTTGTCTCTTGTCATCCATCGCAGGTACTATTCAGAACTCGTGGATTGGAGCAGCGTGGACAAACTTCGAAAGTGAGGTACATCATACTATCCCTTTTACTGTCATTTTCAATGGGCATAATTAGTTTATAGGAACGGTAGTGTCCAAAGGTATTTTTTTGTCTCGGTAGAGGGGTCTGTACTTCGAGGGAAGTTTCACCTATCCGCAAGGGAATTGTTCCATAACATAAATTAGGGACTCCATTTTGGATCAAATTTTCATTTTTTGTTCTTTCCTTGGTTGTCCCTACCTTTTGTCTATCTTTAGATCATGTTTGTTGATTTGATCTATCCTTACACCTTATCATCTTTGCTAAGTTGTCTTACAGAGTCTCTCATCGAATTTCCTCAAGTTTTGAGTTTTCTGGGTTTTTCCAAAATTTGTCTCAGGACTAGAGCCCTCTCCAGTTTAAGTCAGAGCGATGGTAGCCAGATCAATGCTCCCCTAGAGTGTATTCGGGAGTGTTGTAGCACTCTGGTGCATTGATATCCAGAGCACCGATTTTTCTTTCTTTTGAAAAATTGTTGACTGTTTGTTTATTGGGTATAGTCTTTTGATCTTCCCGTTGGGCTCAGATCCTATTTTGTCAAATCTTGTTTTCTGTTTGACTTAAAACTTGTTGCTTTTCATTCTTTTAGTCTTGATTGGGTTTGTCTTTCCTTACTTCAAAATCGATCGTTTTCTCCTAAACTTGGTTTCTTTTTGTTGCTCTTTTCTATTATATGATCGATTAGAGGTTTTCATAAGGAAAGTTATTGATCTTAGCACTGTTCTCTTTGTCTTTGATCCCTTACTCAATTCTGGAAGGCTATTAAGTCTGATTTTTTGCTTCTTTGGTGTTTTTCTTTGAGTGGACATTTTTTTATTCTTTTAGTCTCTTATTGACTACTGAGAGTGTCTTTGTTTGTGTTCTTTTGCTCCTTATTTTTCAAAATCATTGTATTGAAGTCATTTTTCATTATTAGTGAAAGTAAGAAGCATAAGACGAAATTTTCAATTTACATTTGCAATCAAACAAAGAAATACTTGTATGCATTGGCTTTGAATATTATAAATGTTTTTTTTATAATTTTGCAATTGTTAGAATTCTTGTTGAGAACAAAATAACATAAAAAATTGCATTCTTGAGTGCTTGTTAGTGAAAGAAAAGAAACTCTTATCCTTCCCATAGCTATAAGTTCATTGAAAATAAAGTGTGCATCTCATTATTTTCATCTTTTTGGAGTCAAGTATCAAACATCATCAGTTTCACTTCCATTCATCTTTGTGTAACGAACAAACATGAAAATGAAAACTAATTAAAATCGAACTAGAAACTTTTTATTTTTAAGATCTTTACACCAACACTAGACTAGGACTAGAGCCTTCGAATAGGCTGTGAGAGTAACTCTCCAAAGCATTCGAGACAAACTCGGAATCTTGTGATAGGGAGAGTAAATCCAACTTTCGTATAAGCATAGCTGGGATCCCCCTCTGACACAAGGGTTACGCACGAGGTCGTGTTCAGGAGAGAAACGAAGATTATCCCTCCAAGGCTTAATTGGTAGTAGTAGTATGATCATAGAATGGGGATTCTTTTTGAGGCTTAACTATTTTCATTTGGTCTCGGAGCTTCATGAATTTTGAATCCATTTGGGGTCCTCTAGAGTTTACCGGACCACTTGTCTGTTAAGGTTTAAGCTATTATTAGGTTTCTTTTCAATTTACTAGATAACCATAGCATAGATAGGATCACTGAGAGAAACACAATCACAAGATACACACCATTTATCCTAGGAAACCCTCACAGGGGAGAAAACCCAACAAAAACTTCCTTAATATAGATAGCCAATACAATGCTAAGACAATAAACCAAAACACTAGAGAATATCTAACACTGAGCAATGTGCCTCTCTCTTCCTTCTTCTCCCAACTGCAACTACCAAACATGCGCACTGGATGATCGAATGAGTGAGTGAGTTAATGAGGCGATGGCTTCCTTTATTTATACAAACTAGAAGGTGCTGAAAAGGTATCTCTTCATTGGGCAGGGCCGACTTGTCTTCTTAGTGGTTAAAACCACTTTAATTATCATGGGAACTGACTTCTCAATTTGCATATTATATTTAGGGTTTGACCAATCCACAAAAGGGGATTTGGTCAATTATAATGCCCGACATGATCAATCCACAAAAGGGGATTGATCTAATGAATAATAACAATAATAAATAGAATACTCTTTGCAGTTACAATATTTCAACACTCCCCCTTAACAAGAAGGGTATTATACAACATCATCATCATCATCATCATCGAGAGAGGGTAGCAACATCAACAACATCTAGAACACTGACTGACATATCTATAAATCATCAAAAGTTTTTCTTCATCATCACTATCATCATCCACAACAGGGAGATGGAATAACATCATCATCATCTGCATCAACATGGATTAGTATAACACTAATACATCATCATCATCAATAACAACACAAGGCTGATACAACATCAACAACAACAACATCACAACACGAAGGGTGGAGCATCATCAACATCAACACTAGGCTGGAAATCTTCAGCACAAAGTTGGTATCTCAACAACATCAACACGAAGCTGGAAATCTTCAGCATGAAGCTGGCATCTCAACAACATCAAAACGAAATTAGAAATCTTCAGCACCAGGCTGGCATCACAACAACATCAACACAAAGCTGGAAATATTCATCACAAGGTTGGCATCATGACAATATCAACACAAAGCTGGAAATCTTCAGCACAAGGCTGGCATCACAACAACATTAGCACAAAGCTGGAAATCTTCAGCACAATGTTGGCATCACCACTACTCCCCCTTTCGAGGGAGATCCTTTCAGACTACACCAAACTTATCTCAATAGTGCTCAAACTTTACACGAGACAGAGCCTTGATCAACACATCTGCAACCTATTCATCTGTGCTAACATACTAGATCTTTATGGCTCCTCTCTGCACCATATTACGGATGTAATGATATCGGATTTCTATGTGTTTTGACTTGTCATGGAACACATGGTTCTCTGTCATCTTTATGAAACTCTGGTTATCACATAGAATCACAGTTCCTTCCATCTCCAAATCAAATAGACCTGTCAACAACTTCCGCAGCCATATGGCTTCACAACTGGCGGAACATGCAGCTATGTATTCTGCTTCTGTCATGCTAAGAAAAATACTTGATTGCTTCCTACTCTGATCTAAAATTGAAGAAGACTTGAAACTTGAATAAAAATTGCAAGTGAAATTGTTATGTGTTTTTAAAGCAACCGGATCAATTTGCAACACATATTAAAGGATTACTTATGTAAAAATACACATAGACAGCACATAAAATCATTGAACATCAGACATAAACACATCAACTTGATAAATGAGTTCACCCCACTCCGGGCTACATCTCCTGGTCCAGCCTCCAATGGATCATTTTTATTAAATTGCTCAAAGTGCTCAAAAACATGTCTTACAGTGCTCAAAATGACAAACTGACTGCTTCAATGGCTCTGCAACGTCCCAAAACCCCTGTCTGGGCTCTTTCGGCTCCTGAAACGGTCGAAAAATGAAGAAGATAGCCTCCTTGAAGTCTCCCCTTCTTCTTTGCTGTCTCTGGTTCTACAATCTGCACCCTTGTTCTCCAAACCTGGCACACACGCTCATTTAAGCGGAAAAACCAAGACCCGTACGCAACCGCGCACCGATCCAAACCGTAGAACGGTTAGGGCGCCTCCAGCCCCTAACCGCCTCGGCATTCGGTCACATGCCCATGCGTCCTTGGGCTGGGCGCAAAAGTGGTTGAACTGTTTGTAACTCCCGCGCAACTGCATTGAACTATGGTCAAACACATATACCCGTGGGTTATCAAACCGCGCGCGAATGTATTAACCGTACCATATTACATATGTTTTAAAACATAAAACTTTGTGTTAAAAACAAAGCCGCGTTGCATTAACGGTTACAATATATATATAAAGTGGAACCATAGTCATATACCCCGCGCAACTATTCAACACATGGTCATATTGCAATGTTTAACGACCACGGGCTGGGGCTTAGCCCCGGCCCGACCCCCTTTCCACATATTACATTGCATTAATATAAATGGATATGCGCTGGAATAGTAAACAAGGAACACGGTTTGGTATGACGGTTAGCGGAATTCGTTAAGTCGTATGCTGTGGGGGAGGTCCCGGGGTCGAACCCCGCGGACCCAATACATTTTACACAAATAATAAACCAACCCAATAAACCAGTGATACAGTGACACGTGGCACCAAATGGTTGGGCCACGTGTCCACACATTATTGGCCACAAATGACACGTGTCCACACCTGATTGGACAACCACAATCAAATAAAAATATGCCACATCATCAATATGCCACGTCAACAAGATGGTACGGCCCTCCACGTGGCTGTACGGACTGTATGGACAGGTACAGTCAGCACCCTAAATTTTTCCCTGTTTGACTTGGCGGTCAAATCGCGATATCTCCTCCATACGGACTCCGTTCGCGAAAATAAATATACCGCTGGAATCAGGAAAACGAGACGAATGCAATGGAACTGTTTTCATCTTAATCCGAGCACTTTGAAAATTGAGCAAATTTTGATCCCCTGATCATACTCTGCCATGAGATCATGGCTGGCCCCAGACTGAAACAACATCCTGAAGTGCTCTTTCTGTCAGAGACACTTCCAGTCCAATATGAATCGGTATAACCACTCAGTTTGAAGTCATGATTTCCATTATAACTAAGACCAAAATCTAATGTACCCTTAAGGTACCTCATCACATGTTTTGCAGCAACCAGGTGAACAAGTCTAGGCTCTATAAGAAATTGACTCAAGGTGTTCACAGTAAAACATATATCTGGCCTGGTGTTTGTTAGATACATCAACGATCCAATGATGTGTTGTAATACCCTGTTTTCCCAAGTTTGTAAAAATAATTGGACTGGCCAAGAACTATGGTAAACTCATAAATGTGAATATGTGATGTAAATGGAACTTGAGGAAAAGGTCAATGAATGTGAATAACATTTTGAATTTATAGCAGGACTGCTGAGAGGGGATGTGCAGAAAAAGAGACCACGATGGCGGTGGAAGGCACTTGGAAAGGTGACGTTAACTTCCACCGAGAATTAATACCGTATTTGGACTCCACTGGCCCGAAGAACCAAAAGCGACTCGCTGGCCCTAAATTAAATGTCTCGCAGGCTGGTAAGTAGATGGTTTAATGAGGGATGGGAGGTGAACCTCCCATTCGTAGAGCCGCCAGGCTTGATCAACGCAGCGGTAATCGCGCCACACGCAACCTCGCAAGAGGATAAGGCGTGGGGTAGAAGCGATTGCGGGGGGAGACGCGAGGGGAGAACTCTGGAAATATGCAGAGTGAGTGATAGCAGAGAGGAAGGAGAGAAACCTTCGCTCCTGGTCACTGGCGGACAGAGACGCAGTCTCACAACATCGTGGTCTCAGCTCGGGGGTGGCTAGTGGTAAATTCGTTGGGAGTCGCTAAGCCTACGGTTGGGTGGAAACGGGCACCCCTCTCAGCAGTGGCATAACCCCTGGTGTTATTTCTGATAAGTGTTTTTCCTTTGGCATCTTGAAATATATGTATATGTTCATGCTGATGATTATGCCCATAAGCTGTGAAACTGTGAATGATTTCATTATAAGAATGCCTGTATGGTATTTTGATCAGTACTAGTAGCTGTATAATTGTATGGAAGGACTATGTATGGATTATGTCCTCATGAATTGTTATTTACATGCGTACTGATCTAATTCAAGTTTCACGTCTGGTTCTCGAGAGGACGACATCCTTACCTACCTCAGGTAGTACCCTGAGTAAATTCCCCCATAGAGATACCCTCCTTGAAAATCCCATCAAGAACCTGGAAGGAGGACATGAGGGCGCAAGGCCCTAAGAAATCCCTGATAGATATCGAATCGATGGATGAGATCTCGTCGGGAAATCTATGGTCACTCATGACCGTTAGATTCGGTAAGAGGAAGCTGGAAAGTTAAGGGCCTTAACTTTGATAGATGGTGAACGACGGACGAGATCCCATCAAGAAATCTACGGTCACACACGACCGTTAGATTGGTAGGATAAAGTAGGGTGTTAAACGCCCTACTACTTAGTTTCTCTGTGACTTCATGGATAGCGAAGAAATTGGGATCGTAGATCCCCAAAGTCCATGAGAGTATCTGGACCGTGAATCTTTCCACGTTTAGAAAGTCGTGGGAGAGCCCACAAGTTAGGAATCTGTCTGAGCCGTCAGATTTCGGCTGAAAAACCCGACAGCCATTGGATCCGTCAGAAGATACCTGAGGGTTAACACCCCAGTGGATCGAGACTTTCCATTGTGGGAATCCTGGGATAGATCTAGGCCATCCGATTGACGGAGGCCACGTGTCGCAAGATCTCCCATTTCGGGAAAACGAGAATCACGGAATCAGGATTCTTGTTGACAAGAGTTCAGGATTTTCCATGGTGAAAACCCTGGGACAGATCTGGGCCGTCCGATTGACGGAGGCCACGTGTCGCAAGATCTCCCATTTCGGGAAATCGGGAATCGTGAGATCGGGAGTCCTGGCGACAAGGGATCAGGAATTTCCTCGGTGGAAATCCTGGAGCAGTTGTGGACCGTCTGATTTAAGGAGGTGACGTGTCGAGAGATTACCCGTTTCGGGAAATCCGGGATCAGGGATTCAGGAGTTCCGTTGATGAAAAATCGGGCTCTTGCCTTGAGAAATCCCGACCCATAATGTCGTGATGATAGCATGTGGCTTAGTCCTGATGAACGGACAAGATTCCTTCGGGAAATCTCAGGGTCCGTAACGATCGTCCGATGTGAGGAAGAGATGTCAGTTTTACGCAGAGGCACGAAGGCGCGTTAGGGTAAGTAGCAAGCAGATCTGTATGGCTAGAGTCCACCCACCCAGATCTACGGCTGAGGATGCATTCCAGAGCTCCCTTTCCATTCTACCTTTAATGGGGGGGGGGTCCGGAATTGGACGCGCAACTCTCGAACGGTCAAGATTAATCCATCATGATCAATGGCGCTTAGGTGGATTCCAGACCCCCCTTGCCATTCTGCCTTTAATGGGGGGGGTCCAAAATAGTGTGGCGTGTGAAGTGGGGCCCCCTCCTGTCATATCGACTACCATGTCGTGTTTCCCTCTCTACCACTTGTATTCCACTTCACCACGCAATGAGGTCATTTCTCATTGGCTGTCCTCCTAGCCCTGTTGAGATTTGTTCCTATTGGCCATTTGCTAACCCTGTAGGGATTCATCCCCATTGGTCGATCGCTAGCCTTGTCGAGGTTCGGCGGTTGCCAAGTCAAATGACTCGACATCACTGTAGCGCCGACGCATGAAGTATGAAAGAGGTACTGCGTTTATTCGGACTATGATCATGACCCACGACTGCAGGGGAGCGGGGAGAGAGAAAGAGCTAGCTCGCGCTAGGTCTCTGTAGGTAATTCGGGGTTTTGATTCGGCAGAAAACCAGAAAAATCCGATTTAGGTAGTGGCTATGTGACAAAGTGGTATTAGAGCATGGTTACAACACTCGACCTGATTGGGCTCATGCACGAGTTGCACATAAGCTCCGTTCGAAGCACTCCTATGAGGAGTAACCCCATAACTTAACTCTCTTGTCCAGGATTAAAAACTTGGAAACAAGAACCCGACTGTGTATGCATGTGAAAGAGTTATAAATTCATGTGTAGATTATAAAATGTATTTAACTCTTTACTAATAACCATCATTTGTCTTTTCTGCCAAGCGGACGATCAGCCACAGGAATTTATAGACGCAGAGAATGGTGACACCCCAAGAGATGGGAGAAGGCTCCTGCAATAGAGACGAAGAGTTTGATGAAAGGAGAGAAATGGGAACCCCTCCAAATCTAGCTGAGACTGTGAGGAGTCTTATGGTTGAATTGCAAAGTTGCAAGGCCGACAGTGAAAGGATGATGAAAGAAGAAGAAAAACAAACCGAAATTAATGCAGTTTTACTGCAGAGCTTATCCGACCTACAGTGACAAATGCAACATGAACCCGAGATGTAGAAACATGGTCGTATCAGTGGCCATACTGAGAGGACCACCTCAAGAAAGGTCCACCCCAGAGGTAAAGGACCAGTACCAGACGATTCCACTGAGAAGGAAGCTGGCGATTCAGAAGTCTCTTCCAGTAGCAGGACCGGTTCCTATTCTCGAAGAAAACATAAGAAACAAAAGACTTCCAAGGGTCATAAATTTGAAGAATTCAGAAAGGCCAAACCTCCCTCCTTCAACGGTGAGATAAAGAAGGGAGAGGAAGTCGAGGCCTGGCTACTTGGACTGAAGAAATATTTCAGAGTCCATGATTTTTCAAAGAATTTGAAGGCCCGAGTGGCCACTTTCAATCTGAATGGAAAGGCTTCCATCTGGTTGGAGGATCTTAAGAATATGAAAGGGGTCCATGAGGAGGACCTGTCTTGGAAACAGTTTGAAAAGTACTTCCAGAAGAACTATTTGTCGGAAAGGTATTTCGACGAGAAGGCTAAAGAGTTTTATGAACTCAAACTGGGACAACTCACTATAGAGGAATATGTCAACAAATTCCTCGACTTATTGTTATATGTACCCTACATCCAAGCAGAGAAGGCGAAGGCACAACGCTTCATCAGTGGGCTACCCAAGGAATACCGGAACCGAATTGAATTTGATGAGCCAAACACCTTAGAAGACACTATACGAAAGGCAACATATTATCATGAACAATATGGACATCGGGCAGAGTCTTGTGGAGACTGGAAACAGAAGAGTGGTTCGAGATTTCAGAAAAAGGGGATCAAATCCTCAGGATTTAAAAACTACAAGAAGAACCTCAGAATGAACTTTCCAACCCAGAGTGTACTCCAATAGAACTTTTCCTCGGTGGATGGAAACAAAACTTCTGGACCTATACCAGTGAAAACTAATAACCCAAAGAAAGAACCTCTGAAATGCTGGGGTTGCGGAGAAGAGCATCTCCTGAGAGGCTGTCCACACCGACAACAGAACAATCGAAAAGTCTATAACATTCAGGAAGCTACCACGGTCAATGATGTGGCAAGGAGTGTGCCACAGATTTATGCAGCCTTGGATAATAACCAAGCTGACCACCAAGCTTCAGTGGTGGAAATAGAAGGTATGATTTTCAACCATCTGGTGTCTATTTTGATTGACCCTGGTTCAAATTTGAGTTATATAGCCCCTAAAGCTGTTGATAAATGTAAGTTATAGCCACGAAAGCAAACTAAGCCATGGTTGGTACAGTTAGCCACTGGCACCAAAAGAAAGGTAGTAGAGGTCATACCAGCCTGCCAACTAAAGTTGGGTGAATTCCCCACCCAAGCAACCCTTAATGTATTACCCCTGGGATCATACGATCTATTGATTGGTATGGACTGGCTGGCCGCCCATAAATCCAAATTGGACTATTAGCATAAAACCTTAGGATGTGTGAGCAAATAAGGAAAAAGGATAACCCTTCAAGGGATCGGAAAACCGGTCTCGGTGAGGCAAATATCAACCCTGCAAATGAGAAAGTATTGCTGAAAGGGATGTCCCCTATATGCAATACAGGTGTTGAAAATAATCGAAGGTGCTAAACCAAGCCTTGATGATCACCCTATCCTGAGAGAATACAAAGATGTGTTTTCGGAAGAGGTACCGGGTCTGCCTCCAAGAAGAGACATTGACTTCTTGATAGAGCTCGCACCAGGATCGGTGCCGGTGTCTAGGACACCCTACCGGATGAGCACACGCGAGTTAGTGGAACTCAAATTTCAATTGAAATAAATGATGGATAAGGGTTATATTCGACCCAACGTATCCCCATGGGGAGCACCATTCCTGTTTGTGAAAAAGAAGGATGACATCCTTAGACTTTGTATAGATTATAGACAACTCAATAAAGTAACCATAAAGAACAAGTACCCCTTGCCCAGGATCGATGATCTATTCGATCAACTGGGGGGTGCGTCTATTTTCTCAAAGATTGACTTGAGGTCGGGATACTATCAAGTCTGAATCAAGGGTGAAGACATCCATAAAACCACTTTTCGGACACGGTATGGTCACTATGAGTTCGTGGTAGTACCATTTGGGTTAACCAATGCCCCTGCTACTTTCATGTGCTTAATGAACAATGTACTCAGTAAATTTTTAGATAAATTTGTACTAGTTTTCATTGATGACATATTAATCTACTCTAAGAATAGAGAAGAACATGAAGGGCATCTTAGACTTGTGCTGCAAGTGCTAAGAGAGAATCAACTCTATGCTAAATTCAACAAATGTGACTTCTTTCAGAAGCAAATACATTACTTGGGACATGTTCTGTCTGAGGAAGGGGTAGCAGTAGATCCTGACAAGATCATGTCTATCATGGAATGGCCTACCCCAAAGGATGTCTCAAACATCAGATCCTTTATGGGATTGGCGGGATACTATAGGAGATTTATAAAATGATTCTCCAAGATTGGTTGTCCAATCACTGCCCTCCAGAAGAAGGGGACAAAATTCCTGTGGACACAACAATGTGAAGAAAGATTTCAAACCTTGAAAC
>ML818005.1:176283-189708 GCA_009831015.1 Picea engelmannii
CCATAGTATCACATAAAGACTACAAAATATCTGAGGACTCTAATCATCCTCCTGTATCACATTGTGCTCTAAAAAGTACACTACTACTCGTGCCACCCATCGTAGCAAATGGTTGAGGCCTTCAGAGACCCCAACTTACAACAAACACACACACACACACACACATATATATATATGCTTGGTAGCAAAAGTTTTACATCATACAAAAGTATATAACGAGGCAAAACATGGGCCTTCATGCCCATAGTATCACATAAAGACTACAAAATATCTGAGGACTCTAATCATCCTCCTGTATCACATTGTTCTCTAAAAAGTACACCACTGCTCGTGCCACCCATCGTAGCAAATGGTTGAGGCCTTCAGAGACCCCAACTTTGTGTCGTTGTAAGAGTAAAGGCACGTCTAGCCTCCTCAAGGGAGGAACACCCATCGTCAAGCCCCATAGGTTTCTCTCCACCTTCCAGAGCCCTCCCACTACAACATTGTGCTCAACTACCACCTGTGCATCCCCATGATACCCTAATGTTGGCATCTCCGCCGGACGTGATGCACCTCTATCTTCATGATGAAAATGAAATGGTTTAGATTCCTCATTGTACAAACAAAAACATATAAAAGTCAAAACAAAAATACTGGTTGTAAGGTTATGGTTATCTTTCGTACCTAATGCATGCCACTGTATGTCCTCGAGGAGTACTAAGTCAGCACTACCTCAGAAATCTACCCCAACATAGGGGAAGTTGAGTAGTATTGGTTCCAAACACTGAATGGCATAAGATATTTTTGATTTAGAATCCAAGTGGGAACTACTGCTCCCTGCAAACTTGGTGATGACGAATAGAATGGATCGAAGTGATAGGTGTCTCACATATTTTATCATGATCCTTCCACCCACCAACCATGACCTTGGTATGCAATGTTCGGAAACATATGCCTCGGTCGGTTGCAGAGTAGCTCGATGTCCAAACCAAAAGTATGGGTGCCCCTCTCTTTGAGAGCCCCATCAAAAAGTATATATCGTCCATCTCAATTTCAAGCATATGCGACCCTATTCAGAACGCTTGCTCAGAGTCGTCCCATAGACCAATCAAGTATTCAAGCCATAGTACTTCTTTTCTCATGTTTTGAAGTTTGAAATACTTAAGTAAGCCACAATTGCACAAGGCCACCCTCGCTTTAGGGTCTTGAAGAGCGATGATGTCATCAAAATCGTGCTCACACTCTTTCCACTCAATCATGGCTAGCTATAGATGAAACCTGCAAAAACACCATTTAATCATCATTAGCTAAACCCTCATGGAAAGAAATTGCCTCTTTTTAGCCTTAAATCAAAATAAATTTGAGTTCTGCGCCTAACACTCCCTCAAAGAAGCTAACATAGTGATAGAGCCCCCTCAACGCGCACACCAACACGTTGAAATCAGGATCGACGCTCCCCTCGATGCCTTGAGGGAGTGTCAATCTAGTTAAGTCCTCTAGGGCTTCCCAAAGAGCCTATAACACCTAAACTAGAGGCTACACTGCAATAAAAAGGCATAAAAAAGAATGAGGAGGAAGAGACAACCAACCTATTCTGGGCGATTATGAAAACGGTCGCCCACAACTCTCGCAATCAACGCTCGAAAATCGCTCCAAAAGAGGTAAAATCTCAGACTAGAGGAGAATGGTAAAAAACAATGGTAAAAATGAATTTTTGACCTAGTTTGGTATTTGATATGTCTAATTTGGTCATTTCTCCTTATTATGAGTCTATTTTTGGGTTTTTTTTTTTTTTTTTTTTTAAGAAATTACTAATATCTTGTGCCTAGAATAGTTTGATTTTACAGGAATTTGAATGGAGTTCTTTCGATGACCTTGTAACAACCAATGAGCTTATTCTTTGTTCTTTCTCATGCTCACAAGTACATGAGAATGTAACCGAGTATACTTTTATCAATTTTTTAGACTCGTAAAGGTTATACGAAAAATGAACCCCCTGGAGTCTCCTTTAAGCTGTTTTCATACTCTCTAAACATGAAGAGATTTCTGAGTGATCTTGCTTCCTTTCACCCTCGTTAAAAGGTTCGAAAGGGTGTCTTCTGAGTAACATTTTATCTCTTTTTCGGACCTCAGAGACTAAAATTACGAAAAAGGACAACCCTGGAGTCGCCTTTAAGTTCTTTTCAGACTCTCTGAATATGAAAAACCACTGAGTTTCCTTCTCTGAACTTGCTAAACTACACATTGAAGGGCCCATATGGGGACAAACCCTTATTTCTTCTGATTCGTTAAACAAGGGAAGATGAATTTACTGAAGGTGAGTTATATCAAGCATGTGTTATCGTCCTCGAGCTTGTTAAATTAAAGAGATGTACTCATCTATATGGATGGGGGAAAAATTGAAGGAAGTGGGTCAATTTTTTTGAAATTTTTTGTAAACAACTCTTGCATTTTCCCTTGAACATGACACTTGTTTTAATCTTCACACTGAACAATTTGATAATCCGCTAAACCTCTACACTGAACCAATCCTATGATTCTTTCAACTCCTTTGAACCATCCAAAGAATGCTTCAACACTTGTTGCATTATGTTTTGGTCCACTTCACGTTTATGCTACCAAGTCTCATGTTGCGCCTCAGTGTTCAAGGGATGTTTCTGCCTCGATAGTCAACCATCTACACAAACTTCCAGTTTCCGTACCCGTGTCAGTCTATGTTCATCTGCTATATCTTATCATTTTCCTATGTCAGTTTCATGTTGATAATGAAGGATACATCAAGGCCCTCCTTTGACGAGTTTGTTCCTATCGAATTCAACACATCATCTGGGAGTTAGACTTAGAAACCAATTAGTACCTTGGGACCTGCATGCCTCAATGGAAGGCCTCCTCGCTCCAACAATAGGTTTATATCATTGACCTCTTATCGGATGATTCCATGAATGTTCGAACTCAGCTCATTTATTCACATTCATTGGATTGTACTAAGGTACCTTGGGAATCATTGACACCACTGGCGATTTCCCTCCCACTTGTTAACGGTTTACCTCAAAGACCAGTAATCAAGTGGTTTCTACCATGTTCAACATCAAAAAATCTATTCACATGGATAGATTTGTACCACATTGGGATTGCGACGAAGACCCTAGGTTGAGCATTCATTATGACATCTGCTTTTCCCAGGTTGTGAAGGAAGTTATTTGAGCATGCCGATAGTCATACTGTCACATAGATCCACGTTGTATTGGTCTGTGGCTATGTTTTATCAACTCATAGCTCCACTGTGTATTTTGCGTGGCTACAATCAGTTTATGTCATAGAAGTACGGATCCACATTGTATCTCTGGTGGCCATACTCTTAATCAATATCATCATGGATCCACAATGTATTTATTGGCGGCCATACTTTGAGTCATTTATAGTCTAAGCATATGTATGCATGCCTTGGGAATGGAATATACATTTAACATTGTTTGATGGTTGTATGTAGCTTCTACCAGGTTCCCCAACTCCATACCCTTGCTTTGAAGAATCTACAAAGTGTTTTGGGCATCAACATTCATTTTATGACTTCACACTTTGGGGGGAAATCTGTTACACATAAAAATTACTCACTTCGATAATGTCACATCCTCATTATCGTAAGTGTCACACTTTTGTCGCAAGTGTCATAAGTGTCACATTCTCATCACGTAAGTGTCGCATCGTGAACGACACCTTGGAAACACTTGATACAACCCCTAAAGCATGTTGTAAGAATAAACCCCATCATTTGATAGTTGAAACAAAGTGTTTTTCTATGAGAAATGGTCATCTTGGCAAATTTTGGAAGATAAATGCTCCCCTTCTCATATGCAGGGAGTGCTAGTGCCCTTTGTATATCTAGCAGGGAGAGTTGAAGCGCTTTGTTTCCCATTGTAAGGGAGCACTGAATTGGTTGAACAAATCTTGGGAGAAATCCCCTTTTCCTCTAAGGACAACTATGGATGGATAGAGTTGGTTTGGCTTGAATCTAACCCTCTGGCTGCATCTAAGAGAGATATAAAAACTAATGGAGTCATATCCTCAACTAATTCCAAATATAACCAAGGTGGTTGAGCCTCTCAAAGCCTATAAATGGAGTCATTCTTATGGTGAACATAGGGGAGAAATAATAATCAAAGCATTGTTATTATGATCATGGATCTTTCGAGCAAGGGGTTGGACAAGGAGGACTTGGAGGAGCCGCAACATCATCTGAAGATTGTAAGTGTATCTTTAAAGTTCTCATCAATATACTTGTCCTATTTCCTTATAATATGTGTTTACATGTATTTTTCTATGTTTGTTTTAATCTTTTATAGATAGATCGATTTTGTCTAATCCATTAGAGTTGGAGATAGTTGTTTGTCTCTTGTCATCCATCGCAGGTACTATTTGGAACTCGCGTATTGGAGCAACATGGACAAACTTCGAAAGTGAGGTACATCATACTATCCCTCTTACTCTATTTTTTGATGGGCATAATTAGTCTATAGGAATGGTAGTGTCCAAAGGTATTTTTATGTCTTGGTAAAGGGGTTTGTACTCCAAGGGTAGATTCACCTGTTCGCAAGGGAATTATTTCGTAACAGAAATTGACGACTCCACTGGGATCAAATTTTCATTTTTTGTTCTTTCCTTGGTTGTCCCTACCTTTTGTCTATCTTTAGATCATGTTTGTTGATTCGATCTATCCGTGCACCTTATCATCTTTTCTAAGTTGTCTTATAGAGTCTCTGATCGAATTTCCCTGAGTTTTGAGTTTTCTGGGTTTTTCTAAATTTGTCTCAGGACCAGCGCCCTCTCTAGTTTAAGTCAGAGCGCTGGCCCCATCAAAGAAACCCCAAGGGATATCATGATCTAGAGACAACATAATAGGCATCCACAATTTCTTATGTTTAGGATCACATTCAAATTCCCTTGAGAGTTTTTCAATCAAACTAGCAACCACCTCCACTAGACTTGTTTGTCCTTATTTCTTTCAACACTTAATGCAAAAATATGAAAAAACCCTAAAAAATAACATAAAACCCTAAAAAATCATATACACATAAAAAATAATGTTGATTTAAAGGATGTTTTATTTAATCATAGGTGATTAGACCTCATTCTTCTCCGTGCCCCTTGTTGGATTCGCAAGGAAGGATAAGGGCACAATTGGAAAATGTTAGGAGCTATAAAAACCGAGGTGATCATTCCCATCTCTCTCCGACTTAGATTCATGGAGTAGTTAAATATGTTGCTTCTGTGAAAACCATTTGTGTAATCGACATGTTTTGGCAACCATTTGGGGAGACCCAAAAATTATTTTTAAGATTTTTCAACTGTTTTGAGTGTTTCTGATTCATTTTTTGTTCTATTTTTTTGGTTGGTTAGTCATTTTAGTTGTTTTTGTGGTTATTGGTAATTTATTACAGCCTATATTGATTCTTAAAATTTATGAACAAACTAATATTCTTAGCCAATTCCTAAATTTAGATGTCTAGACTACTAGTAGATCTAAAAATAGGGCAACTACAAAAATGTATACATGATTCATATCTGAAATTTGGTATGCAAGGCTACCCCATTTGCAACAAGTTGATTGAATGATTTCTAAGCTCTCGTCTTCCCTTTTTCATGTCTCTACCTTCTAGGATGCAACCAAACTTGTCTTTGGATTTAACTAACTAGCTTGAGATTACTTCTTCCCTTTTTAGTTACATTCTTAACACTACACAAAGCCAAGAGATATTTGAGAAATCCTTGGGGTTTTTTTCTAGAAACATAGATGTTCATGATAGAAGGAACTGAATCAAAATACAATGTCCTGCTTTACTAACAACCACACCCCAATTTTCCTATTTCTTTGAATCTCATTCCTCTTAAGATTGAAATAGTATGGGGGCCTCCTTATTTTGTTCCATATTTTATTATATAGTCTCAATTTTGGATGATTTTGAAGCTTGCCTCTTCATCTATATCTGATCTGACCAACTCTCTTTGTCTTGCAAGTTTTTTTTTTAAATCACTACTTCTAACATTGCCTTATCACTTTATGAAATAATGCTCCAAAGTGATTTCTTCCCAAGATTTTCACTTCTAGTGACACAAATTATGTCGTTGGCTAAAATTGTTTCTTTCACCAAGAAAAATATGTCTTTGCTTATATGTTGCTCAAAAATATATTCTTCACACTAAAATGTCACTCAAAAGATCTTTTTCTTTTGCGACATATTGCTCCAATAAATATTTTTCTACAGCGACATCTCGCCCCAAGAAATTTTTTGTTCGTTGATTCTTCGCCAAAAAAAACATATTTTTCTGCAACAATAACACACCTGAAAAAAAAACATCTTTTTTGCTGAAACACCACACATCACTGAGGAAAATGTTTTTTTTTCCTTCCGCTGATATGTCACGGAGGAAAAATATTTTCTTGTCGATATCTGGCTAAGGAAAAAGGTTTTCCTTGCCGATATGTCACTAAAAATAATCTTTTTCTTCAACAACACAACATTTTCAAAAAACTCTTTCACCGCTGACCAATTATATATCGCCCCACTTCATTAATTTCCCACATACAAGGTGAGTTGGCCCTTTTAGAATCTTGTTATGATGTTTTCTTTTGAGTTTCGCACCCAACGGTCACATTGTGCATATAAAACCTCATTCTCCCCTCATTTGGCACAACATTACACTTAAGTTGTCACTACTCCCTAGAAAAATTTCGGAGCACTCCCATGCCCCATTGTCGAAAGCTACCATCCACATCCTCGATCATCCATTCACTGACTAACGAGTAAGCACACATTCAAGGGATACAACTCTCTTTCTCTTGTATGTTTCTTAAAAAGATAATCAACCCACAGATAAATCCCATCCTAGTATATGCCAACCCTTCATCATTCTTCTCCCAGTTTCCCCTCTTCATTCAACATGGCAAAGGCTTCCTCATTTACATGATGTTCAATATCCTCAACTCACCTAAAATCTCTTACACCTTTCCCCAAAATTCAAAACGAGGATATCCCTTGACATAACCCAAGAATACGGAAATCATCCAATGAAACACCCCGTCGACCTCTTACCTCACTCTCGCTTTTAAAAACAAACTTTCACTATGAACCCCAAAGGACAACATACTTGTGAAGATAGGGGCCAGGAGCATTCTAAAACCCTAATCGATGACATAGGGACGTCTCATGAACCATGGATACAAAGTGACCTTTTTTTCCTATTCAACAAAGCTTTAAATTTAAACAAAGGAAAAGGAACATCCTCAACCATTTACTGAAAACACAACTTTGTTTTTAAATCACTAGTTATCATGCTCAATTCACCTAAAATCCATAGATAAGGAAATCCCCCATAACACATTTCCTTTACATCAAATTCACAGTTTTCAAAATGCTAACCATGCTAATGTTTTGTGTTTTTGACATGGGTGACTCACAAGAACCATCATGGCTACTTACAAAAGGAGGATTGGCAAGGGTCCTGTCATAGAAATTATCTTAGATAGGGAAAAAGAGGAAGCATGAACTAGTGCTCCAGGGCCTATTCATGATGATACTCATTGTGTTATCGAAAAGGATGTGTCCTATCATTGGGTAGAGATATAAAAAATGTTCCAAAATGAGTCTTACCCTGAACTACTAGAAGAGGACCAATATTTGGGCATTTACTAGACTATTAGACAATCCAAGTTCCACAAGGTAGCTGCACACACAATTGTGTTTCCATGTGTCGAGACCATCTCTTGGATTTTATAATACATTGATGTGGATAATATACTGATAAAGGATACCCAGGGAAAAGCAATTTCCTCCTTCATCCCTTCTGTCCTTAGAACATGCTACAAACTTCCCAATGAAGAAATTGAGCTAATTAAACACTAGATGAATCAATTCCATTTGTATCTCAAAGATGTTATGAGGAATTGGTGGATATTGGATAAAAATTTCAAAAACAGGCATACCCCACAAAGATGTTGAGGACCCTGCATCAGTATGTAGTAGCTATGCTCTGCAAGCTATATGGAGAAGCTAATACCCAAAATTTGAAGGTGCCATGGGTCCCTTTGATCCACGCTATCACAAACACTTGACACATTTTCAAATGGGTAGATATCCTCTCTACCACCTTAGAAGAAACCGTGTCAGCTGGAAAATGCATAGTCCTCATGAAGGAAACATCCAAATTTTCATATATCTTCTTATCTATTGGATGTGTTATGCATGGTACACACCTACCTAGACATGGGCTAGCAATGGTAGTCAAGTGATCCTCTAGTTCATGTCTACTGTCAAGATTTGTGTGAACACACATATCACAAGATATGTGAGAAATTTCTCATTCCCATGTATCGGTTACTATTCTATGCTCCAATGCCCTGCATGTTAGAGAACGCAATGGATAGAGTTGGAAAAGTAGGGCATTCCTTTGTAATGGAAAATGGAATGCACATTAGGATCTATGGTGCAACCAAAAGCTCCTCATTTATTTCCTAAATTTGACCTTGACAAGCTAGCCTTGCAAGAAGTGGCATATCAAACTTTGATGAGTGGAGTAGGGGCAACTCTCTTCGGACACAAAAAATTAACTTTTCCACCATTTCCATTATGGTTAGGCTCCTATAGTTTCAAGAATTCAAGGAAGCATAGGCCGAAGTTGATACTCTAGCTACATTCCACTTTGGGGAGGAAATATTTTGCAAGCATGATCGCTTGAAAATTGTCAGCCGACATTATCAAGTTTGCAAATACATGTGGACTTATGAATCAAGAGCCTGGAGGGATGAAGAAATCCATAAAATAGGTATCAATTATGATGAGGTGGTCCTCAGAATGAGGGGCATCTCTCAACATAGAGGCAAATTACAACAAGAAGAAGCAAAAAGGGTAGAGGCAGATGAAAGAAGAAATTATAAGAAGAAGATAGAGCAACAACAAAGACGAAGAAAAGAGGAAAATGGAGGTTAAATCCCTCAGAAAGAAAGCAGTAGTAGAAGCAAATAGAACGAGAAATGAAGAACAATATCATGAACATGAAGGAGAAAGACTCCAGAAAGAGCAAGAAGAGAAGCTTAAGAGATAAGAAGAGGAAAGAAAAAGGAAAGAGGAGGAAGAGAAAAAAGCTCAAGAAGAAACATATAACATTGATCCAATGGATAACAACAACCTTGAAGCTTCTTCCAACATAACTTTAACCGAAGTCCACTTCTCTCTAGGGGAACTAGGATTAGTAGGATTCACACCCTCTAAAGCTAGGAAAGTGGCAAGTCTCAACTCTTTCAGATTTGACAAGGATCCAGGTAAAATTATTTAGTAGACCACAACAAGACCACTCATTTCCAAAATTTTCCCAATATCAGTTACAACAGAGACACCTGTAGTTGAATACATCCAAGAAAATCCTTTGGTCATAGATTCAAAAGGTGTAGCATTCATTCAAGCCTCAAAACATAATCTTGAAAATTTGAATAAAGAGCTAGAATAATACAAAGACACAATCAATATTCTAGAAGAGGAAGTGAGATTCTATAAAGGTGATCGAACCGACATTACCGGATTTAGAATATGTGTCAGTGAGGTGAGGAAGGAATTCTAGGCCACAACCAAGCAACTATATGCTGATTTGAAGGAATTTCAAAACATAGTTGCTCAGATAGTTTCACTACTAGACAAGGTGAAAATAAAAAATACAATGTTTTTAGGAGTGAGACGAGAAATGGATAAAATGAAGAGATGGATTGAGTATGATCTTGATGCTCCTGTAGATATCCCTAGGATGAATGGTATATAAAATTAGCTAAACTATGCAACTCTTACAAAATATCAAAAAATTGGGGAGAAACTGGAAAGGGATTTGAAAATTTCACTCAACAACTGTATAAAGCTACATATAATAGCCACCAAACTCGCCAGGTGTGACTTGCCCAAAATTGGAGATTTGGGCAAGCTAAGGCCATATGACCAAATTCAAATTGATCTTAAGGAAACTATACTCTCCAGAGAACTTACTCCTAGAATCCCTCAAAGGGTGACCAATGCAATAATGAGGGAACATTAGGTGGTGCCTTCCAAGGATAAAAACTTAATAATCTCTTTCTTCCTTACATTGAAAAAGGATATGAAAACTTTGTCTCGGGACTCAACAATTTATGAAATCACTCTAAGAAAGTATTTTTTTCACTAGGGTAATATTGATTTCCACTTATCACAAAGTGTGAGCAACTTACACTAGGGACAAAGCCGAGGGACATTCATAAAATCAATCTTGATTGTAAAGTATCATTGTAAAATATAAAAGAAAAAAATAGGGAATGTGAAGAGTTGTAACTGTTAATGGGAAGCCAAGAATTCCTAAGATACAGTTACAAATAGCCCCAGGGGGCAGCTCAATTGACAAGTGTCATGATATGAAGTGTTATGTTTGATGAGGTTTTGATTTCAAATCCCCTCGATTTACCCGTGCCTGCGAAAGGGGCATGCATATGGCACCTAGAGGTTATAGTGGTAGCATTCAGAATCAACCCCATGTCACATGAGTACGAGACCGCCCAGTTGTCAATTCTTCCAATCGTAAAAAAAATATACAGTTACAAACTCAACTATAAATGACAAAGAGCACCCATGTAAAATAGCTCTTACTTTTTGTAAATTTTGAACTATTTCTGAAATCTTAATAGTAAGAATCCCTTGGGGCAATATTGAAGGAAGCAAATATGGTTTTTGTGATGCATTTGCTGTGAATTGTTTCCAACTCAGGCATGATCACTTTATAAACTGTTCTTATGTGAATGTTGTGACTCTACAATGCGTTTTTTCCAATATTATTGTTCTGAGATGATGAGTAGATAGTATTCAATAAGTTATTGCTTCATACTAATATATGCATTTATATTTTTCATATATATTCTTGTAACTTTTTTCTCTTTGGTAGCTAACTGTTCTAGAGTATAAGAAGGAATTAGTGATCCTACTGTCTATTCATTCTTTTATATAGTTTTCTCCTAGCTAGGATAGATGAGAATATATTTGGTTTCTACATTTGGATTTAGTTCATATCACATCTTTTGCATTTTTGCATATCATACCTCCTTGCAACTATTTATCCCAATACTGGTAGTTGAGCCAAAATATGGATGGGACTCCTATTCCAAATGGTGTGAATTCTAATTGGGATTTCATATCAAGGAGTACCCTTGTCCATTGAAGGTAATGTTTCACGTGTCGACATCTTTTTTTGGCGCTAGGAGGACTTGAAGTTGTATGGCTAGTAGAAATCCTTGGTCTTAACATGGGAAAACCTCTAATAATACCACTCGTGAAACACAACCTCATCCTTTTCCTGTTATGAGTGATAATCCAAAATTGGAAATTCCTTTTGAAGACACTCCTCCTACTCTAAAGAGTCCTGTATTTGGAGACCCAAAACCTTCGAATGAAATTTTATACGTTGTTCCCAAGACTGAAGTCGACATTGTTCGATGTATCACTCATTCCCTACGAAAACAGATTGGTCAGTTACTTGTAGTGCCTTTCCTACCTTGAAGACAAGCTACCCACATGCTTATAACCCAGTCAATTATTGATTCCGTTGAATATTTAGTGGAGCTCACCTTCCAGGAGATTCTTCATCCCTTAGACCAAATACCACCAACCCCTCCAATCTACCTCATTCTTCTTCTGATTCTAAATATGAACTTAACGAAAACACTAGATAATTTTTTAACATGGATGGTAATCAAAACCATATCCCCACATGGATGTCACAAGGAGATTTGAACTTGTCAGCCCCCCTGCATGACTTACCCAAACAACCTAAGAGTCTCTTACCTAGATTTGATTATGACAAGTCATGCACCTCAAAAGACCATATCAAGGATTTTTACCTCACTATTAGGCTCATAAATGTCGAATATGAAGATGTAATCTACAAAAATCTTCTCTATACCTTTGAGAACAAAGCATCTACATGGTGTTTCAGGATAAATCCGTAAGTGCGGACACAAACCGATCTCCCTAGATCCACCTGGATCTAGAACAAAACATGACAGAATATATCGCTTTCCCTAGATCTAACTATTGAATTAAATTGGAAGTGAGAATAAGAGACATACCTTATAATCGCTTCCTTAATCTTTGTTTCTCCTGCTTCGCTCCAGCGCTCTCGTGCAGTCAAGATCAAAAAAACACAAACCAACCAAAGTGAAAGCAAATAATATATTCAATAGCTACTCTATACATATGATCAAGGAGTTATGTAATAAAGTAAATCTAACTTTATGGGAAAGAAACATATTACTGTATCATCTTAAATGTGAAAGAGAGATCACAACCGTTGCCTTGATGTTGTAAAGCCCCTTCCAACCGTCCTTCGTTCCCCACACACTTCTTGCTCCAAGGATTCTGAAACCATAGATCTGATAGCTGCTCACAATCTATCTTGACAAAGCAAATCTCAAAGATACTCCAACTAAGCTAATAATTCCAAGCCAACCAAAAGCTAACAAAAGCTCATCCAATCTAACTTTCTCCATGAGAATTCCTCTCCTTTTATAAGTTGAAGAATATAAGGTGAGGAGGTTAGGATGATCCCACTAAATCATGAAAGCGAGTAAGATCCAAACCATTCAGATTCCACCTCACCATAGAAGCTTCTCCTTCTAGAAGATTCGCGAAAACGCTCATTTTTCCCACGTGCTGGAATTCTCGCACCCTGGCTATAGTGCAACCTGCGAGAATGGGTCATTCTCGCACCCTTCCTATATAGCAACCTACGAACACCTCGCACCCTGGCTATAGTGCAACCTGCGAGAATGGGTCATTCTCGCACCCTGGCTATATAGCAACCTGCGAACTTCCCTTTTTATAAGGTTTTTACATAGGAAAAAGCAATTTCTTTTCTCAGGAGAAGTTCTTCTCCCTTCTCTCTTTAGGAACTCAGGCCACTGACCCCTCTAAAGGCAACATATAGGTTTACATCATTAACGATCATAGGGATGACGAAAATAATGTGTAACAGAGAGCCCCCCAAAGTATGAAGGTAGAACCGAGTGATAGCTGAAATACTTTGTCGAGTGTGTGTAGAGAACAAGGAACAGTCGGTCGGAAACCTGCCAACAAACAAGGAAATACAGTACAATAATATATCATCACTGAGGTAGGCATTCCCATACTCAAAATACAAATGACTCAAAGCATAAATGCCGACATGCGAAGATCCATGTCAAGTAATACAGGTCATGGCCACGAAACATACACTGTGGATCCATGCCGATATGACTCAAATTTGAATATAGCCACCAAAAATACACTGTGGATCTATGTGTTAAAGACTCAAATTTGAACATAGCCACCAGACATACAATGTGGATCTATGCAACAGTACACTGAATATACTCCAACGCAACCTGGATCTGTCAGAAAATATCCA
>ML818006.1:76956-88543 GCA_009831015.1 Picea engelmannii
TACTCTATTCAGTTGTTGCTGAAAAACCCCAAGGATTGTAGTCCGTAATAAAAATAAAATTGTACATACATCTTGTGTTCTTTGTGTTCCTTGTGGTGATGACTTATTGATAATATATTTCTGATATGTTGCTGATATGTGTTGAAATTTAACTGGTTATAAATGAAAACAATGAGTAATGAGTTAATGGTGATTGTTAACTAAGGAGTTTTGGGGAAAAGATCCCTACATTGTTCACCCCCCCCTCTCAGTGTAGTCGGTGTGTCCAACAAATCCAATGGCCCTCCTCCTCCCAAATGATTCATGGCTAAGAATCACTCTGGGACTTCAGGGGATTTCCCTAATGAAACACCGCACAACCCCCATACTATTGAAACTCTAGATCCAATGGTTGTGAGGGATCTGTCTTCTTCAGAACAGATCCTATGACCCAATTTAAACTTTGTGGTCCAATACCATGGTTGTCGTGTTTTATCAAACTTCTATACCTCCTAAGCTTCTGAACACAGCCAAGGTGTTCCCTCAGCGCCCTCTTGTCACTTTGTAATTTTAATTCTCTGGAAAAATTGCTTCAAAAATCACTTATACGACCCAATTCAGGCTCAATGTCAAAAATTGGGCTCTGATACCAATTTGTAACATACCAAGCCTTTCAGGTTGGGTCACGCCACTTAAAAATATCTCCCTCTACTCTGTTTGCAAACTCTAATATACATACATACATACATACATACATACATACATACATACATACATACATACATACATATATATATATATAATGAAAATTTAATAGATATAAACATTCTTCTCATACACAGATTCATGTAGAATTAATAGTAAATCATACATGTAGAAAGCACATGCAATTCTCTTAATAACAGACATGCACTCAACACATCATTTGATATTAACATAGAAATTATACTTATCTTTTAATTGAAGTACAACAACTGCATGCAAACCTTCCATGAACCTCTCAACCTTAGACCACACTGCTCCAAGATAACAGTAGTGCGTCACCCCAAGATGGGACTAAACTCCGCTTAGGGTAAAGGAAATCTTAGGCTAGGATGAGACTATGGAAATTTGCACAATGCAACAGGAAGGATTCCATCCAAGGAGCCTACTTACGCCCATCGCTCACAGACTCTCATTCCCCACATGCCTTTCCCACCCCGAGAATATACACCTTCACTGTTCCACAATCCATCGGTTTCTCCACTTCCCTTCCAGGGCTTTAGCAACAGGTCAGATCAGGAATTCTCAAAGCTCTGTAGCTATTGTTGGACTCCCTCCAGGGGAAATTAGTTCCCCAAAAATCTCTCTCACTTGGAGAGAGTTACTCAGAGGAATGACAACTTGCTTCTTCAATCCACGGGTCTGACAACCTACCTCTTCAAAACCACAGGCCTGAAAACCTGATTCTTTTTTCCATTTCCTCAGTCAAACGGTTAATAACAACAACCAAATCGGGTAAGGCATGGTACAGGCTCAACAAAACTACTAGGGTGCGCAAATTACAAAGGTTCACGATGGTAGAGGCTTCGAAAATGGAGAAAATGGATAAGTGTATGCATTCTCAGTGCATGAGTGAATGGGAAAAAAGGTTGCAAGAATCATGAGAGAACCCCCACAACGATGGATTTTCCCACATTAAATATGCATGCACCCAGGTTGACACATGGCTCTCCAGGAGCTCACTTCTCTCTACTTGGAGTTCGTTCCTCTCCCCAAAGGAACTTAGGATAACAGGGTTATGTCCAAACATTATCCTTTTAGGAATATATTATAATATTCCTTTGGATGCAAGCCCTCAATCTTAACCCCCTTTCCTAGCCTCTTAGCCCCCTTCCTTTTCCCTTCCTAGTGGAGCTTATTCCCCCATCCTCATTTATCGTGGTTGGTCTACATGCATCGATGTATTATATTAATGATATGAGCATTACATATACAAAAATAGGCTTATTTGCATTTGCATGTAGGCTCAATGACCTAATCAACACATAATCCTCTTATCATATAAATACTTATCTCACCAGCCTATAAACATCATTAACCATCATTACAATTTAGCAGGGGCTCGACCTTGGGGTATTACACCTCCCTCAACCGTTAGATCGGACTTAGGAAGTGTAGCATTAAGTGCTTTGGCAAAGTTCCACTTCGGGAGAATAGGAGTGGCCTAGCACCAAAACTCCTGAGTGTCGAACTTCCAAAGTAACATGGACCGTCGATCCTTAGATCCTTCAAGATCCCTTTCAGCCTTCAATCTAACAAACCCCCCCCCCCTCGACTTCCCAACCAACTGGGAATGCGTCATGGAGTGACATGTGGCCCTTACTTGTCCCCTGTCAAATGTTGTCTATTCAACTAGAGTCTTTGGATGAGAGGCTACGTTGAAAGCGATCCTAGTCTGGAGACTTGGTACTCTGGAGGAACTTGGCCAAGATTTTTCAAGGTGTGAAAAATCCCAAAGTTGCAAATGGCAAAGTGAATCTCCATCATTGATATATAGAGGACACATGGCACTAGATCTAAGAGTTATAAGACTTGGTTCTTCGGGGGATTCGTGATGTGAGGAGATGGTAAGATCTGAAGCCCAGAGTCGTGAAGTAATGGGAATCGTGGATCTATGGATCTATGTGGACAAATATAACCATGATATTTGAAAGAAGTGAGAAGACTACATGTCAGGGGATGATGTGGCTCACTGAGGTCATCTTGGGTCACATGGACCCACAACTAAGGTGCCATGTCTCACCCAGATATGTTCAATTTACATACCCCTTATTCCTATTAGATCATGACACGTGTCACCCCTGGCCCTCACCCTGTGTCAGCTTCTAGTTCATTCCCACCTGGCCAACGTGGTTGGTGACGTGTCCGAGATTCCGGGAGTCTGGATAACTTTGAGAGTTTGAAAGATTTGGGCATAGTATGGTAAATGGATGTTCAACATCGATCATCGATCACTAAACGTAGAACGTCAAATGATGATCGTCGATTGTTGAAATTCCGAAAACATAGGAAATCAATCGTCGATTTTCAAATGTCATGTTGTAACCTAGGTTTGCACCCCTACCTCTCCTATCTATTTTCCCTATGCCTTCATCATTTTTTCACATTCGCCTCTTTCCTATTTGAGTCTTTGTGCATTTTTGTTTCTGTTTTTCCTGAAGGATAAAATACATGTTGTATTTGGTTTGGAATGCTTGTCATCATGTTTTCCATTAATTCATCTCATCACAGGCCATCCAATCTTTTTTTGTATGCACAGGAAATGCCCGTGGACAAAACGCAGCAATCCAAAGAGGTCAATTTCTGGCTTAGATTGTGGGAATAGATAGGTTAACTTTCCACGGTGGAGATTCATTAGGCCAATCAGATCGAAGGTTTTCGTGCATTCAGAGTGTCAAAATTGCATGGGGTTTAACATCAAGAGTGAACCCACAACATTTACAAACTCCCAAAGCCGAACTCCTGAAGTGAATCTAGATTGTCCATCAGCAAGGACACGTGGAGGAAGATCATTCACTTCGGAGACTTACCACTTCGGGAGATTTTCGAGCACAACATTCATAAACTCCTGAAGCCCGAACTCCCAAATTCCCAAAGAGTCAAATCCCCAAAGTCCCAAAAAGATGAAGAGCCGAAGAGCTGAAGCATGTGGAACTCGCCCATTTCCACATGACACATGTCATCCTTCTCTCCATGACACATCACCAGCCGTGAAATCATATGACATCTAGCATACCACGTCACTCTAGGCCCCTACCACTCCATGATATTTTCAAGCACGACATATGAAAACTCCTAAAGCCTGAACTTCCGAAGTGAATCTGGACCGTCCAGATACAGAGGCCATGTGGAGGTAGATCATTCACTTCAGCGATTTTCCTCAGGGAGAATTCCAATAACAACATTTGAAACTCTCAAAGCTTGAACTTTCAAAGTGAATCTGGACCATCCAGATCCATAGGCCACATGGAGGAAGATCCCTCACTTCAAAAGTAAGACACTCTGGTGGATGGTAAGAACTATGCATTGAAACTCCTAAAGCCCAGACTCCTGAAGTGATCTCAGACCATTGATCTCAAATCAACCAGCACCATTGATCCTTGCAGCAAGTAAATATCACCCATATCACATATCACAATCATATCGATGGCCACAATTCATTGCGGGGATGTAAACTACAAAGATGTTAATTTTCTAAAGCGGTCCCACAATTGGAACCATGGTATTGTTGGAAGGGTACGTGGTAGCTTGTGGGGGATTGCAGTCCCACAATTGGAACCATGGTATTTTTGTAAGGGTACATGGTATCTTGTGGGGGATTGCAGTCCCAAAGGCAGTGTGGACCCAAAACACCTTCGACAACTTCCACAATCACGTGCTTAAATGACATCAGGGCACCGTGTCACCTCCACTCACCTTCACCACGTCACCTCCACTCACCTCCACTTCATCTACATCCACCTCCACACATCCTGTATTCCTATTGGATGCCCTCCTCCATGTCTTCCTATTCATAACTAGTGCATCATAGATAAAGCGAGAAGAAGGGTCAGTTACAGTTGAGACAGAGTGCACTTAGATTCCGAAAACTTAGACACAGATGGAGAGTTAAGTCTCAATCACAGGTCGACGCGGATTGGTTCTAGAACACCTCAGCAAACTACCTCTCCCTCAAACAGGGATATGCTCATGCATCCATTCATCTCCAGTGGCCTCCAACATCTTGCAAGCATGCCATTAATCAACACAGAGCTCTATTGTGTCACTTTGAGGCATATTTTTTTCTAGCTCAGTTCCTCCAGCGCATGCATCAATTTTGTCTCAAAGAGAGTGCTAGTTTTTAGTTGATTAATTCCATCATTTTCTTAGATTAGATACAAGAGTGGCCTTCTGTGTGTGATAAGAATCACTCTTGTTGATTAATTCCAGTGTCATAGTTAAGTTAATTTTTTTTACGAACAATTACCTAAATTTAGGTCTCAGTCCCCTAAGGACGAGAACCTCGGAAACTCTGTTAAGTAGGGGGTCTTTGAATACTTTAAGGGTTAGAATTTTTGGGAAAGAATAGAGCTACATCAGACTGGTTGGACCCATTCTATGCATGGATTAAATCTCTCTACTTGGTGAACATACTCTTGATGACAATGTTTCATTCAAATCTTCATGTGTTTTTTATCTTATCTTGAATGCAATTTTTTATTTGTGAAAAGTACATGTCATTTCCTTTTAGTTATTGTGTAACTTGTCTTTATTGACATGCAACCTGCAAAAATAGCTAATGTTTGGTGAATATTTTCTTTTATCACAACCTAGAGGAGTAATTGTGTCTTGATACACGTTTAATGTCTTGAAATGATATTTTAAGTATTGAACTTCTTGCATCAAATTATTCATTGAGTAGTTTGTTGTTTCCCTTTGTTTTCTATTATTTCACCGGTTTGTCATTAGTGTGCCACCATCCAAGGAGGATCCTCATCCATATCATTTTTCCAACCCAACCTGTCTTTTTTCTTGATAGAATAACCCTCTGACCAACAAAAAAAAATTAAAAGAAACAATCATTCTAAACTGATAAGTGGTCTGTATTTTCCCTTTAGCAGTTAGGTGCAGACCTTAGGACCAACATGTAGAACACTGAAAAAGGGATGTTCAATGTAAAACACTAAACTTCGATCATTGAATGGCTAATGCCACTTGGCAATATTTCGGGACTTCGGGGAGTAAGAAAAGGAGCGTTCAACGCCGAACGCCGAAGACCCCAACTAATAACACCCAGATAACTTCGAGAGGCGATAACCTATAGACCATAGCTTAGATTTTAGTGTGGTGGAAACCATTAGAATGCTTGTGGTGAGCAGTAGCCAATGGAGAGCCCAGAATTAGGATTAGAGATAGTTAGGAAAAAAAAACAAATTGATGCCCCATCCCTAGAAATGGTATTTAGGGGTCGGGTGTGTTACAAATTGGTATCAGAGCATGGAAACAACACTTTTCCTACTTGGGCTCATGTACAAGTCGCATAATAATATTATTATATAACCTTAAGTTGTAACACCCTACCTTACCCCCCTTCCATAAGAAAATTGTATGAACCTATGTTGAAGAGGGGAAAAAAACCTTCTACTATTGATAGATGTTTTGGAAATATGCATTGTATGTTGCTAATGTTTCCAAATAAAGAATATAACTTCACCTTGCAATAATATGTGTTGTTCATGAATTAGTATATTAGTAACTAACATAAATTGTGTTTTCAGCACTCAAGCGGTCAGTAAATAGCCTGAAAACTACAACGTAAGGAATGGTGAAACACCATGATTTGGGGGAGAGCTCCCACCATAAAGAGGAAGAATATGATGAAAGGATGGTGGTGGAAACCCCTCCATATTTGGCCGAAAATGTAAGAAGCCTCATGGAAAAATTATAGATTTATAAGACTAACAATTAAAGGTTGATAAAGGAGCAGGAAAAGTAGACTGAAATTAATGCAGTCCTACTGCAAATTCTATCAGATATACAAAGCAAACTACAACATGGTCCAATTGTCAGCCATGTGGATAGGAATCATACTAAGAAAACTCCAAGTCCACTTGAGATACAAAAGCATGGTCCAGAAAGTGGCCACACCAGGAGGGGCACCTCAAGGAAGGCCCAACATGGAGCCAAGAGACACTCATCGGAATGTCCCTCTGAGGACACTGACAACTCCAAGGAATATTCTAGTGGAAAAACTAGTTCCCGTTCTCAGACGAGAGTAAAGAATAGGAAAAGATTCATGAACCTTAAGATTTCAAGAAAGCCAAAATTCCCACCTTAAGAAGGGGGAAGAAGGAGAATTTTGGCTACTCGTCTTGAAGAATTACTTCAGAGTCCATGACTACTCTGAAAACTTAAAGGCTTGGATAGACATTTTCAACATGAATGGGAAATATTCCATTTGGTGGGAGGACCTTAGGAATGTGAAAGGAATCCATGAGAAGGACTTGTCATGGAAACAATTTGAGAAATATTTCAAGAAGAAGTATATGTCAGAAAAGTACTTTGATGTGAATACCAAGGAGTTCTATGAACTCAAGCTGGGACAAATCACCATATATGAGTATCTCAACAAATTTATCGAGTTGATGAGGTATGTTCCCTACATAAAGGACGAAAAAGTAAATATGCAATGATTTATTAGTGGATTACCTCATTCCTACCAGGACATAATTGAGTTTGATGAGCCAAAGACCTTAGAAGATACTATTCAAAAAGAAAAGTATTTCTATGAGAAATTCAAGAATAAGATAGAACCCCATGAAGACTGGAAGAAGAAAAACAATTCGGGATTCAAGAAGAATGGGTTTAAACCCTCTATATTTAAGAACCATGGGAAGAGCTCTAGGATGAGCCTTCCTTCCAGAAATGTGTATTAATAAAATTTTCCATTCAGAGTGGAAATAAACCATTTGTAGTGGTTCCAAGTAAGATTGATAACATGAAGTGAGAACCCTTGAAATGTTGGGGTTGTGGAGAGGAACATCTTCTTAGGGAATGTACATGTTGGATTACTGAGAGGGGGAGTGAATCAGTAATAGAGAAATTATAATCATTTTTAAACCAAATAATCCAAGTGTTATATCAGTGTAGAATTATCATCCAATAATGAGAAATGAACAAATGAACAATCATACACATACATAGTACACCAGTGTTTTACGTGGAAACCCAAAGTGGGAGAAAACCACAGAATGATTTTTCTTATATGTCTTGAATGATTACATTCATTGGAAGCACCAAATTCCTTTGTTTTATAGCTGCAACTAGAAGGAGGATCCAACCTCCTAGTGTCTCAGTCTACAACCTGAGGGAAGATCCAACTCCCCAATTCTCTGGCTACAACCAGAAGGAGGCTACAACCCCCTATGTTCTCCATCTACAACCGAAAGGTGGATACAACCACATGTCCTTGCCCCGTCCAACCACCCTGAAGTAGAAGTAGAATGATGGAACCACTTTCACACTATCACTGTGAGATATATCATTGTAAACTTGTACCAATAAACCTAAACCATGCATCAACCATGGATCAACCTATACCTCAACCTGTAATCAACCTGTACCATAAACAAGTGCATCAACCATGCACCAACCTATACCAAACAACCTGTAATCAACCTGTACCATAAACAAGTGCATCAAACATGTACCAAGTATGTACAAATCATGTGTCAACTATTCATCAACTATATATCATCAATATGTACCAACATCATCAACTATACACCTCATGTATGTGCCAACTCATCAACTACTTGTCTCAACCATGTACCCAACATGTACCTAAACCAAAATCCCTCATCAATTTCATCATCAAAATATGATATGTAACTCTATAATAGACCTAGTGTATATGATCACATACCTGCAAGCCTTCCTTAAATTTAATAACAAGAGACTATCATTTTCATCAAAATCTTCTTTAATCTCACATGACTAGTTTTGGATTAGTCAACAACCCTATCTTGAAATAATCATAACTTTCTACTTGTAATGAAAAAATATCTTAAATGGATACACAATGTTATTCAGTGTGTTTTATGCAATTCCTCCAGGTTTAACTACTTGGAACCTCTTGGAAAAGGATTTATAGCAAAAATGGCATACCTTGCTAAATTCTGGCTTATTCTAGAGAGATACCTTGTAGAGTGTTCCCCGCACGTAATATTTGTTGAATCGATATGAAACTATTACACAACATAAAAAAGACTGTACTCTAATCAAAACATCTGGTCTTACATAATTTGGATATGTTATGAAGACGTTATGACATTTTTACCTGAAACACCTATTTTAGACTAGTTTCAGGACTAGCCACAAACCCTATTTTCCATGGAGTGTAAATCCAAAAATACAATGACCCACAAGTTGAATTGTTTACCACGGATACTTGGATATGTTTCCTCAATGGAATATAAATTTCAGAGTCTGAATCATTCTAGAAAAAAAGTTATTGCGAAAATGGTGAGATGACCTGTAAATAACATACCTTAGAAAGCATCATCAAAACAATTTACCCTTCCTTGAATTTTGACCTTCTTTTCTTCACCTTCCCTCAGAAAATCGGCTTATATATCCTTTGGTTACCTAAAACACATATATATATTCAATATTCTCAAGTGTGATCTAAAATGAGAGAGCCTTGCCTCTTATTTATTCTCTCCAAGTAGCTTCCTTAAAAACATCATCTAGGTCACTTTGCCCACTTTCCTTATTTTAGGGTTAACCCACTTCTATTTTCTCCATTAAATTTATGATTTAAATAATTTATTTTGTATTCAATTTGAATTATCGTACACTCATCACTTCACTTTATTATTTACCTTCTAAAATCTCTTAAACCACTTTGACTTCTTTGACCTTTTGGGGCTTCTAGATGACATATGAGGGTCCTCCAACTTCGTAAGGCCATAACTCTCAAACCGTGAGGAGTTATGTGACATTCCACATACCAACAGAAATGGAATGACATGTACTATCCATATAGAATAGTATTACCTGCAAATATATAAAAACTCATACCATTGTCCATCAAACAAACTTGGGTCCATTACCCAAACCTAGGTTTTCCAACTTCTCATGGTCATAACTCTCTAACCGTGAGGATTTATGTGGCTTTCCACATACCATCGGAAATGGAATGACAAGAAATATCCATCTAGGATATTTTCACTAACAAATTCACTGACCTTCATCTCATTATTCCACAAATAAGCATGGGTTCTCTAACCATACTTCTAGGATAACTCAATCTGCAAAGCGTCTTCCCGTGAGGGCTTTCACCATAAGGGAACTACTTTGACGTTCATCCTTTGCACTTATTATCAACCATGACAATAAAATAATGAGTAATCTTTACATCAAACAAACTTGGGTCCATTACCCAAACCTTTGTGCTACCAGGCTTTCTTCAAGGGTTGACATCAATGACAACCAACCTTAATCAACAATCTCCCCCTTTGGCATTGATGGAAACACTCTGATGCAAAACTGAAATTATTTCATGCAATATTGAATTCATATCACTTATGCTCCCCCTGGAAACATGTCTTTGTCCTATGCATCTCTGTGACCATTTCTCCCACTGGAACCATGCCTCTATGTTAGGGACCTAACCCCTCACGTAGGTAGAACAATATATTCGGATGTAATAAAGGTCAATATTAATAAGGCCTTGCAATAAGGTAGAATAAGTCAAATGTAAGAATACCTAATAGAAGCTTCCACATCTAGAAGGATCTTCCTCTAGATGGTTCTTTTGATAGACATATTTAGTATAAATAGGAGTCGAGGGTATGAGAACCCTAGCTTGGATATTATTGTAATAGATCTCTACTCGACTGGAGGTTTCCCCTTCGAAGAGGCCTATGAACATTGCTCTCAGAATCAAAGTGCTCTTTCTGGTGTTATTTTGATATCATTTCAGTGTTATTGTGGTGTTTTTCTGGTTATATTGTTGTTTATCTGCCATTTCTATCATTTTCTTTTTGTTCTACATACTTTTTATATCTGGAATATTACAAGTGGTATCAGAGCACTTTCCTCGATAGAAATTGTAGGTTAAATTTTGTTTTCAGGGTAGAGATGTATTTCGGCGTCTTTAAGACACAGAGATCTATCGTTACGTGCATAATCTCATGGCTGAGGGATTCATACATGCAGGAAATACAAGTGGTACTTAAGCAGACATATGTTGGCAACCCTTGTAACCCCTATTGGTACCCCTTCGATTGGTAGCGCATCAGACAACACCTATGTATGAATCGGCCTAGATTTCTTGAAGCCCTATTCAGATAAACTGATCGGTCGCCTGACTGATATAGTGCCACTGAGAATAGCACTCGAGAAGATACTCTCTAGTACCTGAGTAGTCAGGTAGTACGACTAAGGGCATGGTCTATCCTCCTTAGTTGGTGCCCTGAGATATTGGGCCTAGTACTATTGTTGGACCTCGCACATATATCAGAGAGATATAGCACAAGGCAAACCCTTGTCTGTAGAACCCTTGAATACCTAACCCTTGGGGACGGAAACAAAAATTAAAATAGATAAGATATGTTTTCGTGCAACTGTGTTCGGGTTTCCAAATAACTACACACTTCTTACTAGTTAAGCATTTGGGCATTTCATCACTGCAGTATTTTTCAGACCGAAGTATAACTCTGCAGGTGTAATAAATAAATAAATAAATTAAATTAAAAATAAAAGTCTGGAAATTTTTGCACCATTATTTGAGACCTATTCCATTGGATTTATCTCTTCTCCCTTATCACATTCATACATATCATTTTTCAGCAAAAATTTTGACCCCACCCACCCTGTTTCGGTTCCCTCGTCATCATGGCCCATACCCGTAGCCAAGAGTTGGCCTTGCAACCTAATTTCACAAAGACCCAACAAGAAGTGAAACAACTCAATACCAATGTTTCCACCATCAATACAAACATGTAGTCCTCCATCGTTGCTTCAATCGAGGAACTCAAACAAGACATGACTACCCATCTTGAAACTATAGTTTCGATGATCT
>ML818007.1:0-27486 GCA_009831015.1 Picea engelmannii
TGATGATGAAACAAAAATCCAACTTGCAAGTCTCAAATTGGGAGGCACATCTCTCATATGGTGGGAAATAAAAACTAAGGATGATCTCAATAAAAGTGGTAAAACAATCTCTTCCTGGAATGACTTTATCATTGCTTTGAAGAAACAATTTTATCCATTAGCATACATGCAACAAGAAATGATGAATTGGAAAAGTTTAAGGCAAATTAAAGGTCAAAGTGTACAAGAATATACTCATATATTTCGTAAGAAAGATTTAAATTTGGGTATTCCTTTATATACACATGCAAGGAAGAGTAATGTATGCTCTTGATTTTAAAAACAATGACTTCAAAAGAAGGGTTGTAGAAATAAAATGTTGAGCAAAAGTATAGAAGACATTCATAGATACATAATGACATAATTATGCATAAAATAATAATGTAAGTTCCTAACATCCTTAAGATAGTGAAAGGTATCACAAAAATGGAGGTTGTTGAGTAGGATTGCAAAGGAGGAATTTATGGAAGCCTAGTATGGTAGAGGAAATCTACCAAGAAAAAGGAAACGTGCATGAAGTATTGGGTGAACCATCTTAACTGACAAAGTTATATGTATGCTTGGAAGAGTTGCTAGATATGAATCAACAACTTATGTGTAATGGGTGTGAGCAAATAATGAGCATCAATTTATTTAAAAACTACTAATGGTGGAATAAAGTATTCCATTGTGTGGAATTATTTTACAAGAGAGGGTTGAACTTCATAGAGAATTATACAATGAAATGAAAAGCAAATTCCAAAAGTAGATAAAGCTTGAAGAGAGTTGGAGATAAGGAAATGAGTTGTCATATGATCGATGCTTAATCTTGTTGGAAGGTATTGTAGCATTAAGGATATGATTACGATAGTAAATGATAATTGTTGGAATGAATTGAATATAGAGAATGTTGAGTGCATTTTAAATATACAAAAAGGGCAACAAATCAAAGAAAAACATAAGTTATTGCATTGACTTCCATAATGGAAGTATAAAAGGGGCATATGAAGTGGGAAGAGTATATATGCTAGGTATTGGTAAGAAAAGAGAACGAAATTTGAAATGAGTCCATATGAAGCTAGAATGATATAACTGCGACATTATGGTGTGCTGGAAAATGTTGGTAAAATAAGTTAAAGTTGGGGCAAGATTGGCAAGAAAAGGAAGCAATTAATGAAGGTTGCAATATCAATATGGGCTAGAAATGAGGAATGGTAAAGTTAAGCATGGTTGGAATTGCTCAAGAAAAATGGAGTTTAAGTTCATATAGACAAATTTGAATGCAAAGACAACTCAAAACAAGAGTGCAATATGTTTCCATAATCATATGGGAATTGAGAGCAACTTACAAAAACAAATGAAGCTGGAAAATGCTAAATGAAGCTACATGATGCTAAGGAAATTATTGTAGCAACAAATAGTGAACATGGCCAATAGGTCAAACATGATGAAAATGGAGATTTTCTTACCTTAAATTTATTTTGTATGTTCAAGTAGAGCTTTATGTTTTTAAAAGTAGCAAGTATAAATGTATATGAAATGAACTACTACTTGGTGAGAAAATCATGGCTGATGATCTATTATGTGATTGGCAATAAGCCTCTAGAAATGGATCAACTATGTTGTACAAAATCCATGATATGTAGAGGAATTGGAAGGGAGAATTCCTTAACTCTTTTCTTTCTATTCTGTTTATATTTCTTTGGGTTATGCGTGTAGATAATTAAGGCATGGAATGCTAGAAAATGCAAGAGAGTAAAATAATTGGAATGCATATGCACTAGTAGGCATATTGAGAAATGCTATGTGGTAAAGTGCATATAGATCTACTTGAGCATATATGCCATATTTCATATTGAATAAGAGTAATATGTTGTTACATGTGCCATGAGCAAGGCATGATGATTAAATGTGATTGATGAAGTTTGTATAACCAAAAATGGTTGAGATCATGGTTGAGGATGTTGATGATAATGCTACTTATGACAGTCAACTTCCTGAAGAAAGTATAAAGACAAGAAAGTGTTGATCAAGAGGGTGGTGAAAGGATTATATAAGCTTCTATAAGACACCAACTAATCAAGTAACATTAGAGATGTTGATTGCATCCATGTAGGTATGGTTTTATTATGCTTATATTACATAAGTGATGAAGGGGATTTAGGTAAGAATTCCTTCAACTATGCTTTGATATCATAAGTTTATTTTCTTATGTTGGTTGAATGCATTGTGTGAATGATACCCAAGTGGGATATGGTAAATGCAAGAAGCCTTGGACATTTAAAGAATGTTCAAAACATATTAATGCATTATGATGGAATCGAATATCATGTCATGTCATGTTTTTGATGGTTATGAGGAAATAACCAAGGCAAGTCATGACTTATGATTTTGTTAAGAATGTGAATGTCATGTGAGCTAGCCATGTATGATACCATGGTGTTGTTAGATATGGAAAGGCTATAGTGTTTCACAAGTGTCCAATGGTCTCCCTATTTTTGTTAGTTTCCTCGACTATAACCTTCATGCCAACATTGAAGGGCACTAAGAGGGTGGATTCCTAGTGTTGTGTTTGGGTTAAAGAGGAAGGTGTCCATATGGTTAAGCAAGTATTTGGGAGGTGGTTGGATGACGTGTCAATGCATTGGCTAAAGCTTCCAATTCATCATGGTGGAATGTATGCCATGAGATATGGTATTCTTGAATCAATTCAAGGATGCTTTGAGTGGATATGCATAATTAGATTATGTAAGTGTGCAAGTTATGGTTATGCACACATATATGTTGGCACATATGTTTGATTGCATATTGTGAATGCATGTTTGTGCTATATTTCACTATAGTTAATATGTTAACGATTGAAATGGTGGAATTATCAATATTTTATAATTTTGAGATCATTTAATGAGCTTTTGAGGATGTTGCAATGAAAGGATTGTATGCATAAGTAGTCATGTTTTATTTGACTACATGAAAACTATGTTGGGAGAACAATCTTACTGATAGAGATGACTTGGATATGGCAACAAAGGAAGCCATAATGAAGACAAGGACTATTGCTTACACAACTAAAAGCTAAGTATTATGTTTAATCTCTTGTATTATCTGGAATTTGATTACTATAATACTTGTATGTTTATGACATAGGTGGATGGTGGATCTACCTAATAAGGTCGAATGATAATTATTGTAAGATATAAATATCAAGGAGAAGGCCACTAAGATGACACTAGAACCCTATGTGGGCACTCTTCTTGCATGTGAAAACCTTGGAAAGATGGATCACCCAAGGGACTGTTAAGCAGAGAAAGGAATGCTTGAGCGTAGAAGGGTGAGTTGTTGTAAGGAAGAGGCAACTTAAATGAATTTGTTTTGAGATTCATGTTGCATGCTTATTGAGATCAAGGAAGGGTGAGTCATAAAAGTTAGTGATTTGAACTCTCACCTATGGTAGCCATGTGGAGCTGAGAAATATTCATACATATAAGTATTGGGTTGCTTGCATGCTTTGTTTTATGTTACGAATACATATGTTTCAGCTATGAATTTGGAAAAAAAAAAATCTTATGGATAGGATAATTACTACATAAAAATGGTTGTGACGTGCAATTTTCCTTAATGATTGATATAGGTGCAACAAAAGAAGGAAGACATGGTTCTAATATTGAAAAAGGAACACTGAGGACAATGTTATACCAAGGGGGGTATGAATGTAATAACCCCTATGAGAATATGACCATAATGTCTAAGTATATAGTAAGATAGGTAAGTGAATTTCCATTTCATTATTTTTGAAACTAATAATATTAATTATAATTTATTATAAGGTGCACTTGGTCTTATAACTCCTTAGGAGCACACTGGAGGCAATAAAACAATGAGTGGGGAAGTAAGGGTGGTCAAATAAATTATATTTTATTATGGATACCAAGTGTCATTTCCCAAATTTTCCTACCCTTTTTTCATATGTATTGTATGTGTTATTTTCCCAAGCTTATGGTTGTGCACATATTCCTCATGCACGTTTTTGGGAAGGTAACCTTTGAGGGAAAATCATTCATTCTCTCATTGTGGAGTTGTTAGGTATGTTGGTGTGTTGGATATGTTACTATAGATTTGTAGACATGAGACCATGTGAAAAACATGATTGAGTTCATGGGTGATTGTTGATTCAAAGAGAAAAATTATTTACAATTGAGTTTTCCCTAGTTCCCAACAATAGAGATTTCTTGGCCATCTTGTATAGAGCACTAGAGGGAAGTCGGATAGCCTAAGGAACTATTTAGCAAAGAATGGGATCCCATTCATTTTTTTGTGCATGGATGAGGGGTAAAGAGAGGCTAGTGGGTGGGATGGCTATATTAGAAATGGTTTGTAATGTCAATCCCTTGGTTGTCATACTTGGGAATTGGGCCAAGTGAGGAAAATTGGAGCCATTACTAATAAATTCACCCTTAAATATTATTGTTTCATTGCTCTACATGGGGGTGGCACCTACACGAGTTGGTGCCTATGGCTGGGAGGAAAAACGCTCCTATGGAGCTATTTCCGCAAGTGCAACTCATAATAGATAAGTATTTGGTATTTATTAATTACATTTTGATTACTGATGCTTGTGGTTGTCGCTATAAATGAGTTATATGTGCTTATTTGGGGAAGTTACAAGCCTAGAAATTAGAATTGGATCGGGAGTGAAATTTGGGTGGTCGTGAAGATGTTTATATGTATATATTTAAAGGCTATTGTAACCACTATTTGTAAAGCAGAGCGCATAATTTTTCCTTTGTGTTGTACATTAAATTTGAGTTGTGTGAAATGGTTGTAAGTGGGCTTCGTGGGTATTCCAAAGGATATCATAACTATGAAGGAAATGTATTTACTTTTTATGGGAAAGTTTTGGTTATGTGTACTATTTTAATTTACCATGCACCGACTTTTATTATTCCATGTGATATCAAAACATATGATTTAAGTGCTTAAATGGTTGAATGTGTACACGGGCATCGAATTAATTTTTAATAGACAATATTATTTTCATTGTTAGTTGATAATTGTCTATAAATGTTGTGTAATAATGTTGATTGCAACTTAATTAGGCAACTTGATATGTTACAAAGTGGTATATGGGCAATTTGTGTTGTTTTTGGAGTATCTCGTTACCTCAACAGTGGGTACAGAGGTGGTTGGGTATGTTACAATAACCTTGACTACCATAGTATCTTTGATCACTATTAACCAATGTAGGAAGATAATATTTCAGACTAGGATTTATTTTTTCACTTTGTGGTTCGATTATAAGAAGAAAAGAATATCACCACGGCCGTCAAAGTGTCTCTTTATGAAACAAAGATAGATAGATCACTTGGTGGAATATTGAGAGATCTTCACCTCAATTACAAGAGTATCTCTACATTGTCAGATAAGGCATACAATTGATTTGACATCGTGTGACCTTCTATCTAATGTTTCCCTATATATCGATGTTATATTCTAGAGAATGAGGAGATTGAAGGAAAAATTCAGTAGCCAATACAAAATTTCCACATTCAACCAAGTATTGCACCCTATGAGAACCATATTGTGTTGGTTTATAATAATGATGGGACATGATGACTTTGTATTGACTACATATCATTAAACAAAATTACAATCAATAACTAGCATTGAATCCACTAGATTGATTGTTTACTTGATCAACTCAAAGGAGCCCAGTTTTTCAACAAGACTATCCTCAAGTCAAGCTATCACCAACTGTCAATTGAGATAACTAATATATTGAACACAACCTCAAACTATAAGGATGTCCTCTTCAAGTGGTTCAACATGCCCTTAAGCTTGACTGATGCACCAAAAAATCATGGGGATGAAGGATGATATTTTGCACCAATTTACTGATTATTTTGTGGTTGTATACCTAGACAACATCCTCATCTTCAACATAACTTGGGAAGAGCATCTAAGGCACATTCAACAAACATTCAACACCATGTGGAGACACAAAGTATGTGCCAATCTGGAGAAGCAATCATTCAATATGCATATAATGTAATATATGTGGGACACCATGGATGAGCATGATGTGCATGTAGACCTGTCCAATATCCAAGCCATTCTTGATTGGTTGACCTCTAAGACACTAATGGAGTTCTACAACTTCTTTGGACCTGCCAAATTTTACAATATATTTGTGTTGGAATTCTCTCATATTCCTTGCCCCCTAAACTAGGTGACCAAGGGCGAAACCAAGGCCAAGTTAGTTTGGGATGAGATATAGTAGAAATCATTCGAGGAGATGAAGTGTCTCCTCTACTCGATGATAGTCCTAATCATTCCATAACTACAAAAAGCATTCAAAATTGGGACACACACATATTAGATTATGTCATCAATGCAGTTCTCAATCTACACAGACATCCAATGGCCTTCACTATGAGACACTCTCAAACATTATTTACAAATACCCACCTATGACAAGGATTTTTACTCTATTGTGCAGGCCTATTGACAACCATAGTTTATATTTTGGGAAACAAAATGATCATCCAGATTGACCACATGCCTTTGAAATTTTTGTAAACTTAGGATAAATAATAGAATGTCCATCATCATAAGTGGTCCATGTACCTTCAATAGTTACATATAAATATCAACTATAAGAAGGGCGACACCAATCAAGTTGTATATTGCCTTAGTTGACCTCTAGTTGTGGCATTGCCCACATTCATCAAATTCTATGGACATGAGACATCATAGTAGCCCCAATTGTATGATAACGATCCTAATTTTGCTACTACATACAAGACACTAGTGGTAGGTAAATAAGTTTTAGTTTTTCACCTATGAGATAAAGTTTTGTGCCATTTGGGCCATCTTTGTATTCCTTTAGGAGAGCATAACATATGATTTAGGAGGCATATTTCAATTGTGTGGTAGGCCACTTTAACATGGAGAAGACTATGGCAGTGTTGCATAAGTACTTCTATTGGCCAAAGTTAAACTTCCAATCAAGATCATGCACTTCATGTGCCATTTCTAAACTTGAAACCAATCAACAAGGATTGTACACTCCTCTACCCACTCTAGATAAGCCTTGAGAGTCAATGTTCGTAGATTTTATGTCAAGTTTTCCCTCAACCAAGCATGGAATGGTTGTGTTTTTGTGGTTGTCACAAAAAAATCCACTTCTTTAATCTCTTCTTCAAGCATATCTGGGTTCATTTTTGGTTTCCAAAGACCAGTGTTTCTTATAGGGACAAAAAAATCCTAAGTATATGATGGTCCAAACTTTGGTGACAACAGACACCAAGCTAACCAAATCAACATTTTTTCATCCTCAAACCTATGCAAAGATAAAGGTAATCAACAAGGTGATTATGTGGAGCCTCATAATCTACAACTATAAGCATATGTGTACATTGGATGAAATCCTTCCATATGTTAACACATCTAGAACATAACTCTTCATAATTGTATCAACCACAACCCTTTTTAAATATGTTTGAGGCTCCATCCATTGTCCCCTATTGATGTATCTCTACCCATTGCAACAGTATAGGAAAATTCCTCCCATGCTTAATATGAGGTGGACAAAGCAACAAAATTTATTGAACACGTTCAACACATCCAACAATAAGTTAATAATATTTTGCAGAAAGACAATACCAAGTACAACCAACAACATGATAAACATTACATTCCACACATTTCAAATTGGTGACAAGGTATGGTTGCACGTGTACAAAGAGTGACTCACAAGCCCTTGCAAGAAGCTTGGGTCATTTTGATATAGGTCTGACACCATCACCAAGGTTGTCGATGAGAATGCCTTTGAATTGGATCCTCCACCATTCCTCAGTATACACCTTGTATTTATTGTGGAGTTACTTCAACCATACTTCCTTCTTTGTTGGACACCATAGAGGTGGTAAAGTACTTGTCTAGTGCAGAGCTCAACCTTAAATACATTGAGCAAAGCTACAATGAACTAGATCATTGACACCAAGATGAAGAGCACCCATCAATGGAATATGCAAGTCTCAATTTTTCATATAAGGGCAACTCCTTCACTAGGGAAAGTGGTTCACTAAGAACTAAATCCAACATTAGTTCCCCCATCTAGTATAAAAACTTTATGCAATGTAGACCATTAATTCTCAAGGGGGAAGGACCAATCTATGTGGTTTATTGGGCTCATATAAAAATGATCATGATATTGACAATTTTTGTAGTTTTTGGGTCCCAAACTTTTAACACATTTTTGTAGGCCTTCCCATGTGCGTTTCAAACTTCTTATACCTAAATGAAGAGCATCCAAATCAATCTAGAAAATCAATTTTCAATTAGCTAAAGAAGAGTAAAACCAAACAACGAGTGAAAATTATGGTCTTCGTAAGGCTTCCCTTTTTTTCTACAACCCGGTTTCATCTAGAACATCATCACACCCAACCCTAACTTCATATTAGAGTTAGGTTTCTTGCATCTTATGGTTTTGTCTCCAGGGGTTTTGACATTATTATAAAATGTAGTTTCACCCTCTTGTTATTGGCCTTTTATGAATGAGTGTAGCAAACACATCTCTTCTCAAAGATAGCTACCACCATTTTAGCCATCATACTTGTAAAATGTTTTTCACCATTATTTCATTTATAGAAATTGGTTTTTATTGCATCTCTCTATTTCTTTTATCTATTAATGATGTCTTTCATTTTATTCTCAACATTATCAAGATCAACTACACAACAACAAAATTAGATTTTTTTGTAGTAGGAACAAATGATCTACTTGTCGAGATTTATTCTTTCGTGAAATTTTAGGTTGATGGAAGGATTTTGGTTTATGCATAGATTCCAAGGATATCAAAAATGGTTTTATAATAGAGAATTGGAACTAATCGTTGAAGGGAAAGATGATCAAAATGCTGAAATTTAAGTTTTGGAAGAGTTTTAGACAAATGTGACAAGCCTAACTTTGACATGCTTCCCAAGGTGATGCATTACAAAAGCTCAGATAGAGAAAAAGACTCACATAGAAAGAAATAATCTTTGAACCAGTTCCAATCTTTCTCAACAATGAACTAAGCAATTGTGTGGAAAGATATTAAAAGTAATCAACCAAAAGTTCGACACATGCTAGAATTTCTTGTTGCGGAATCTTGCACAAGACAATTCTCTAATATCAAATGAAGCAAACCTTTGAACAATGAATATAAATCCAAAACACTACTCAAGAATATATTGTAAGCAAAAAGCCCCAAGTGTTAGCTCAATTTGTATATGGTTTTATTAATGCTTTCACCTATATTCATTTTGAGAGATGGAGACCATGTGATGTAGAGTTTTATTGTCTCAATGTTTCGGGCTTGTTAGGTCAATCCATCTTCAGGAGACAAGTTCTCAAGGTTAAAATGGTGTCAACGCTTAGCATAAATAGTGATAAAACAATGCTTCTTTTTAAACTCATGTGTTGGCTTGATTTAGATGGTTTTAAATGATATTTAAGTTAGGGCTACCTTTTATTTTTAATGCGGTCTATGACGAGGCACAAACTCTTGCTTAATTTCCAACCATCATCTTTATTCAAATTTGTGGGGACACCTTTAGCTTTTTTCAGATCTATCGGGTCTTTAGCATGGTCAAGAATTTTCCTTTCGGTGATGAGAGGAGACAAGGAAACTCTAATTTTCTTGTTATTAAGTATTTTGGCCATTTTATTAGTAGTGCCCTGGATGTATGGAAGTGTGATAGTTTTGGATATGTCATCATTTGTTTGATTTTTTTGCCTATGCTTGATGACCCTCCCAACCTGTTTATTTATGTAACCATTACTTTTAAAAACCTTACAAAGGTTTTCAAGCTCATGATCAATGTGCTCATTGTCCAAGATCTGCTTGGATCTAGTAACTAAGGTGTTTATAACACCTGTCTTCTGAGAAGGATGGTGGTGAAAATCAACTTGTAGGTACCTGTCATTGTGAGTCTTTTTCCTGTAGACTTGATGAGAGAGGGATTCATTAGTGTTTTTAGAGAGGAGAATGTCTAGGAATTGAAGCTTTTTGCCATTCTCTATTTCCATGGTAAACTTAATAAAGTTAGATTGGCTATTCATGTGCCTTAAGAAAATGTCCAAGTTTTCTCTTCCATGGGTCCAGATGAAATATGTATTATCCGCATATCTCAGCCAGTGATTCGGTTTATGGGGTGCAGTGTTGATAGTTTTTTCACCAAAATCCTCCATGTAAAGGTATGCAATGATTGGTGAAAGAGGGGAACCCATATCAACGCCATGAGTTTGCTCATATATTTCACCACAGAAACTGAATTATGTGGACTTTAGGCAAACTTCAACTAGGTCTGCAGTTTCATCGTTACTAATCCTCCTAATCACATTAATAGCATCATCTACAAGAATTTTGGTGTATAAATATACTACATCAAAACTTACCATGAGATCTGTATTGCTAACCTTTACAGATTTGATCCCTTCGACAAAATGAGAGGAATCCTTGATGAAAGAACGAGTATGCCCAACCAGAGGTTTTAGTCTTTTTGCCAATAGCTTTGCAAGGTTGTAAGAAGGAGAGCCTATTGTGTTAATGATAGGTCTAAGAGGATAGCCTTCTTTGTGAATTTTCGATAGACCATTGATGTGTGGGATGGTAGCAACCTTTGGAGTTATTTTCTTTTTGACATCTGCATCCAAAGAGGAGTTCGCAATTTCTTTTGTGGTATCTCTTAAGATTTTGTTGCTTGGATCTTTCTTGAGCCTCCTATAACTTCCACTCAACATAAGGTACTCCATCATTTTTCTATGATACTCATCTGAATCCATGATAAGAGTGGCATTCCCCTTATCCACTTTCATGATCATTATAATTTTATTTGCACAGAGGTTTCTCAATGCCATGGATTCCTCTTTGTTGATGTTGGACTTTGGAGATCTAGATTTCTTCATGATTATAACGCATTCTTGTATGAGTTCTTCAACTTCACATAGGTCTTAGGATCAAATCTCTTGGGGTTACTCACAAATATTTCAACTGGTAGTTACTACCATTCTTTATCTAAAAAATCAGGGAAGAGGGGGGGAATCTGTGGGGGCTTGGCAAGGTAACAACATCGTCACTTGGAATGACTACTAGAAGGATGGAAACCTCTAAAACATAATATTATTTCAACATACTTAAATATATATTTATAAATAAAATGTACAAAAGCATTCCCTTGTATGTGTACACATGTTCTTCATGTACAAGGCTTACAAAATAGAAGAAGGTAGGTGAGTAGAATAAGAAAATTATGTTAATATAATAGGAGAGTAAAGAGACTAAATATAAGAGACATTACATAGGGTTTGGGTCTTCTAGTCATATTTGATGAATAGATTTAAGCTCCATAATGCAAGTTGAATGGTGTTGGATAAATTCAAGAAGATGATACACAACTCTATCTCATTGATGTTGGGTTGTAGCATCCCTATCTAACAATCCCAACCATAAGATGGGTAGCCATGACACATGATTCCAAATTCTATCCCTCAAATACTAAATCCCCATATCAATAGCTAATTAAGCCTCCCGAGAAGGACTATAATTTTAATAAAATGCACATGTATGTGTAAAAATAAAATGCAATAGAAATAGCAAGCACAATCACACACAACATGCAAGATACTTACAAATTTTGCATATTCATAAACAACGATAAGGTACTTATCTTTTAACTAAAGAAGTCAAAGAAATCGGTTGCATAAGAGTGATTTTCCACTCAACCAAAGGTATCTACTATAGATACCACCCCCAAGCTGGGCTACAAGGCTATCAGGGCGAAGGAAACAAGATACATACTTCTCTCACTCTCTCTCAACCCAACCCATTTGCTCTCATGCTCAATTAATTTGCTCACAATAGAGCATTAAAACTAGAGTATTGCATGGGCATTAGATTATTGGGCAATTGGTGGAAAGATTGAAAGTGAAATGCTTCAAAGACCTTTCACAAGTATAAGCCTAGTAGAAATTATTAATGGATTATAATTGCATTAGATACGTGTATAAGCAAGCTTTCACGTTTAAAATTTAAATTAACCACTTAGTTCTTTCAGTTAAGGATTGTTTAAAAATCCTTAATTGAACCCAAAAAATCATTGTTTACCTAATCTCTTATTTTAAGTAGCCTAACCAATAGTTGATGCCTCATCTACCTCAATATCTATCACCACAAATGCCCTTTCAATAATACCTCTTCAACATCATTTCTAGTTTTTCCTATATGTTCTATCAATATGGAGTTATAGAGTTATATGTTCTATCAATATGGAGTTGGATTTCAAACTTGTGTAGTCACCTCTCTCCGAGCCCTATTCCATGGAAGCATTCACTTATGGGTGATAATTGATTCCATGCTCAGTTTTGGTTTTAATAACAACATGGCGGTGTGAACTAATAAAATAATTAATATTTAATGAAATTTGTATTAATATATTCTGACATATCTATTAATAACTTTTGGGAATCCCTAGAACCCTGACACATTTATTAATAGCTTTTGAGACTCCCCAGAACCCTATCATCAACACAACAATAAGACTTCACAGTATACAACCAATATAATTTGAAACAAATAAATTTAATTTTATTATTAATTGAAAAAATACAAAACATTAAGAAAATTAAGATAAAATGAAAATGTTTAAAAGTCAAACATAACTAATGTTGATTCAACGATGAACTCACTGTTATATTACCCTAGCTTTCGTCGGGGATCAATAACATAAGTTTATAATAAGTATCAAAAGTAGACATATTTATGTAAGTTTTCCATCTAAATGTGATGACTTATTTGCAACCTCTTCAAAAGTTATTGTTTGTTAATGTTGTAGTGGATGTTGGGGCCAAAGGCAATTTAAAAATTGAAATTAGTCTTGAAATGATTTGTGGGTTCTGATAGTGGCTATATTTGGTTTCTCAATGATAAATAAGGGATTGTTTTGATAGATAAGGGATTGTCTTAATCCACGTTTCAAGAAGAGCATGTACTTTTTTAGCTTAAACATGTTTTAATTAAAGTCAATTTTAATACAAAAGAAGTGTGATCAACTAAAATCGTCTTGTGTTGGAAATAAGTCGATATACCTTTAAGTTCCTAAATCATTTTCTCTACTTTTTTTTATCATTTCCAATTGTTGATTACATTACTTTTATGAAGGATCGTCCAATTTGTTGAGTAAAGTCATGATATTTTAATACTTACAATACTTTTATGAAGGATTGTCAAATTCTTAAGTAAAGTTGTGGTTTTATATATTGTTGAATATCATGAATTTCTTTATTTCTCCTCTAAATTTAACATCACTTTTTGTTGGGTTTTTACTTTGCCTATTTCCACTCTTGTGCCATGCCATTTCTCATCTATGTTACTTATAAACATTTCCCTTGGCTTGATGACATCTTTATCTAAAATTATTATGGAAAAGAACGTATAGGTGTTGTTTCATGTTAAACTTCTTGCTTCAATCATCCCCTTAGTAAAATATATTATCCTAGGGTTTTCAAATAACAATGTTATTGAAATTACTAAAATTGAAGTTGAAAATGGGGCTAGCCATGAAGGTAGACTAGTTGAAGAGGAACTCCTTCTAATGATTTCAATACATTTTTGGGTTGTGATTTTGTTAGTGAAGTGATTGATTAGTCTTCTAATTGTTGTTGCTTTTGTTTTCCATTTATCAGATCAACCCAACATTTTTTTTAGAGATTATATTACTAATTTTTCACCCAACGAAAAAAAGGGATGCCTCTTTGTAACTACTACTTCATGTGGACTTTGTGGTGTTCATGTTGGTATTCTAATGACTTGTTTGATCCTTTTCTTTTTCTTTGTGCAAATATCATCATTATGCCTTCTATTGTTGTGGTTGGTCCATAGAGTCACTTTATCAAATTTTGATTTAAACAAGTGTCCTACTAATCTAGTTGGATTTGAATTATTTGTTTACATTGTTGTTGAGGAAGATTATAAATTGAATGACTATTTTTTATTAGAGTTGATTTTGGCTCTTTTTCGAGACTACAAAATCTCTACCATGTTGTCTATTATTAAATTAGGGAGGGTGTAGGGTATTCTTTGTTGGGTTTGGAGTGTTTATCAACTTTGAAGGATTTTCAACTAGAAACTATTTGGTCAATTTATTTGACTTAAGATTTTCTTCTTCCCCTTCCACTTTTGCTCCTTTTCCTTTATCTAAACCTCTTCTTTGATATTTTTTTCTCTCCTCCTTTATTTCTTTTTCCAGTTTTCCTCTTTTTCCCTTCTCCTTTTTTATCCCACCATTTTTTTTATTTCCCTCTCCCTCTTCTTCTTTTTCCTTGTTTCTTATCCATGATTTTCCTCAACAAACACATATAAACAAGGCTGAGTGGAAGCGTAGTCCCTGTCGGGTTGAATTGGGATAGGAAAAAGTAGCGCAGGTAGATGGAAACTGCAGCGGAGATGTGGCAAGCAGCATGAAGCACGGGTGGTATCCATGCAGTAAATGACATGTGGCCTCTAGAGCCCCGTTTATTTTTTGAAAGTATATAACAAAATACAATTTGTGCATAGTGGAAGCTAAAAATTTATGACGACATAAATATGAAAGGAGATAAAAAAAAAACAGTTTAGTTTGAAATATATTAAAAAAGTTACATGTTCCTGGAAATTTAAATGCATTTGTCATATAGACTGGTGAAAGATAAAAATGTATGAGGACATAAATATAAAAGGAGATAAAAAACAGTTTTATTTGAAATATATAAAAAAATAAAAGTCTGTTACATTTAAAAAACAGTTTTATTTGAAATATATCAAAAAATAAAAGTTTGTTACATATTCCTAGAAATTTCAATGCATTTGTCATATAGACTTGAATTGGGGCTCCTGCAGACCATAAGAGAAATATGTACAAGAAACAAGACTGTAGAAAAAAGAAGTGGGCAACGGTAGAGTGCAATACCTGAAAAAAATAAATTTAAAGGTATCAGTCTTTGGCTAGACATTTCCATTTAAAAAAGTGGAATAACTGGGTTGATAAACAAAGCAGGATGCAATCAGTAGACTTATAGTGATGGTACATATGACCCCTTTTGTTATTTTCTTGTTGATGCCTTTTCATTGATGTCATCGATGACTACTAGAATCGTGGCAACTGCCTGTTGCATTTTTTCGGCGATCTGCTTCAATTCCCTTTCGAGCCATTCTTCAATATAGCTTCTCATTAGGGTGACGTTGATCTCATTCCAGATTTTTATGCTGAAAAGTTCCTTTTCTAATTCCCTGAAGTCGATAGAAAGATTACGTAGAGCCTGATCAATTTCCTCATTTTGTACTGAATAGTCAACTAGCCAGTCATTGACGTCATCTTGACCATATTCAAGGATGCTGTAAAAAATTTCCAAAGACAATGCCTTAAACATATCAACCTGTTTATCGAAGTCTTGCCTAGTTAAGGGCAAGGAGTTGACGATTAAGTTGGGGTCTTGGAAGTCGTTGGTCCTTCCAGATAAGTTTATTCTGGACAGATTTGTGAATAATTTTTCTTTCTTTGATATGGCTTGTTCACATGACTGAACAATGAGATGCATGTTCTTCACTTTTTCTTTCTAACATGCATTTAATTGACCGATCTGGTTTTGTATGGAAGATCGTGTTGTCTTCTTCTTGTTTCTGTCATGTTGTTGACAATGATTCCAAAAGGAAGGACCGTGTTTAAATAGAAATGTTCTTCGTCTTTTAACTTCACCTGCAAATGTTTGAGCAAATTATGTGCCCCGGTTCCAAGGGAAGTCATGGTTTGTGATGTTTCCCACGCCTCAGTAACCAGTTCCATTCTTTTCTTGATATTATTCTCCACGTATCCTCTACACGATGTGAGGAGGCTGGAGGATCCTTTTAACTTGGTTGCAAGGGTGGCACACATGGCTATTGCCAAAGGATTGGCAAGCAATGGCATAGGAATCAAATCCTCTTCCAATTCCTTGACCCGGTCCTTCAGTATGGCATTCTCGACCTCGATGCCTCCAATGGAATCATGAAGTGCACCTCCAGTCGCTATGTGAAGTTGAAGGATATGGGATGACCGCATGTTCACAAGATTAACCTCTGAACGAGATTTTCCTTTCTTATTTTTTACATTTATTTTTTCAATAATCAATTTTTTGGACTGGCTGTCAAAAACAGCGCTCTGGAACACGAAGGATTCCTCTTCGTCAAAAAATTTGGTATCAGATATGTCCATTGGAAGACTATGTTGGATCGTGTCTCCGGGTTGATCAAGGTAGCGGAGTACGCTATCCATATCAGGCTCAAGTTCCATGTTCTCACTCTGAATTTTGGGTTCTTTTGCCTGTCCCACAATTTCTTTTTATCTTCTTGTCTACTGGAAGCTTGTGAGAACTATCAATTTTAGAGTGAGGAGGTTCGTTATCTCCTCCTCCGTTTGAAGAACTCTAATTTGCTTTGTTGTTGTGGTGGGCCATTGGAGCGATGCTCCGAGATGTCGCACTTTTGGGAGTGTTATTCTCCCATTGAACACACTTCTCACCGGGGCCTTTTCCCTATTTCCTGTACAATTTAGTGCTACTTTGCAGTGTGTCTAGGTCGTCGGCATCAGAGGCAGGAGCGTTGTCGCCAATGTCTCTATTTTTGGTCAGGTGTTTTTTGAAAAAACAATTGTCGAAGCCAAGTATTTGTAAATGTTGTAGAAAAATTTTATTGGGGTCGAACCCTCTTAGGATTTCAACATATCTCAGGTTCAAGTTGCTAGAATGGGCTGCGAATTTCTCAATTTTGTTGATGTTCTTCAACACGAAGTCCCCGACTTTCCAAGGCAGAGGAATGAACTGTTTTTTTCTCTTCTCTTGGAATAGATGCAACCAGTAGTTGTATTGTCGTGCTACTTCTGTAACAAACATTATGTCCATAATGTGACATGGAAGGAGAGTAGGTTTTTCCCTGGATCCAAAAATCCTTATCACAATGTAATTATCCAAATGTTCAAGTGTCCCCTTCCTCTCCAAAAAACTGGTTGCTTGTTCAGATGTGCGGGGAGCATCTTCTCCTAACAATAAAACTTTGAAAACAGACACGAAGCCATTAAAAACCTCATGAAAACAGTGGGAGGCCTCGTGCTTCCACAAGGCCTGGTACCAAAACATTACTGGGTCGAATTCCCAGTTGACATTCTTAGACAGAGACAGTTCTGGAAACTCACAGCAATGTGCTATCGCAAAAACTAAGTAGGATGACATATTAAAAAAAAATCCCTTTTGAAGCTTGATAATTGGGAACATATTTCATGGGAAATTAGCTTGCTCCAATAAAAAATGGCTTGTTCCTTGACTGTGAAATACAAAATATAAAGAGCCATCCAGGAAATAGTTGTTGTGGAATCCTATCCTGTTATTCTTCTAAACAACCAGGCAATTTCGCGGGATGGATTTCTAAATGAACTAACCTGCAATCTTGTGATATCTTCAGGAACTACCATCGGGTCTTCCAATAAATCGGGCAAGAGGTCCAACCCATTATTATGCTTTGCTAGGAACTGTTTGGAATCTTCTCCTTTGGACATCAATGTTGGCTATGGCAATCTTAACATCTGGCGGAAGACCTGAGGTGACAAAGAAACAGAAGAGCGGTCCCGCAATGGAATAATTCTTTTGTCTAAAATAAATTTATCGGCGCACCAAGAGACCAGTTCCTTATAGTCAAAAACTTCAGGGACACATCCTACACAAGCAATCCCAGAGGTCCAAATTACTTTGTTCTGGGCGACAGGGGTTGAGTAATAAGAATATGCCATGGACCACTGGAAGTTCTGGTCCTCGCGCCCGAAGATGTTCACTGTATCTCCACAAAACTGTTGTCAAGCTGATGCCATAGGTTTATGAGAATGTTGGTTTTCTCCAGACGATGGTTGAAATGAACAGTTGGAGCCGATCATATAACTCTCCACAAAATCTTGGTTAAATTCTTATGAATGGGAAAGCTCCTCGAGCCTTTCGTTGATTAATAACAATCTGTATGGGTGTTCCATGATGAATTGTTAGCATTAAAGCTTACTTATTGCATATTTAGAAGTGCGAAGGTGGAAGATACGGCGAAGAGCAATTAAGGATTGGAGGTTTCGTAAACGTGCCAAGTCGACGACGTGCGAACGACATTTCATGATTTTGAAATCAACACTCGAAATGGATAATATAACCCTATGCAAATCTTGGTTTAATGCGTATTAATAGGAGATATCCTCGAGACGACAATCTATACATTTCCTGCATGATGAGTTGTTAGAATTAAATGTCACTAATTGCATATTTAGAAACAAGATCTATATAGATATATATATATAAACATTTTTTTATTATAGACAAGTGCGAAGGTCATGGAGATGGAGGAGAGAAAGGAACGAATGGCAAGGTCTGAAAAGTGGTCAGACGAGATTCAAAATAGGGTTACAAGGGATACTCGGGAGAGGCAAGTGTCCCACAGTCAAATTTTATGTATCGGAATTTTTTACTGCAAAACGTGTAAAACAAAAGAGAGCATGATGGGGCAGTTCAGCAGTTAGTTTGTATATTTGCGAAATTCCTGGAAAGTGGCTAAGTATGGAATAGGGAAACAGTCGGTCAGACTCGTTTTGGGACTTGAGGATTGAATATTTCATGAACGGACCAACCCGATGATGCGCAAATGACATTCCATGATGTTTGAGACTAACACTCGGAAGGGATAATATAACCATTCAGAAATTTTGGTTTTATGCGTATTAATGGGAGATTTCCTAAAATCTTGGTCTAGCATTAACGCTTTCTAATTGCATACTTAGAAATAAGATCTTATATATGATTGATAATTGCTAATTACAAAAGGACGCGGGCACAAGAAACAACGATTAGGAATTAGATATTTCTTGAACCCTTAAACCCGACGATCCACGGAAGAAATTCGAAGAAATGGCGAAGTATGGAAAGCGGACAGACAGGCTTCAAAATGGGGTGACAATAATTCCACAAGAGACGTGAGGACTCGATGGTCAAATTGTATGTCTTGGAATTTTTCAGTGAAAAATGTACTATATACATATATATAAACATTTTTTTATTATAGACAAGTGCGAAGGTCACGAAGATGAGGGATAACAAGGAATGAATGGCAAGTTCTGAAAAGCGGTCGGACGGGATTCAAAATAGGGTTACGAGGGATACTCAGGAGAGGCGAGTGTCACACGATCAAATTTTGTGTATTGGAATTTTTTACTGCAAAATGTGTAAAACGGAAGAGAGCATGATGGGGCAATTCAGCGGTCGGTTTGTATATTTGCGGAATTCCGGGAAAGTGGCTAAGTATGGAATAGGGAAAAGGTCGGTTGGAATCATTTTCGGAATCGAGGATTGAAGATTTTGTGAATGGACCAACCCGATGATGTGCAAATGACATTCCATGATGTTTGAAATTAACAGTCGGAAGGGATAATACAACCATCCGAAAATTTTGGTTTTATGCGTATTAATGGGAGATTTCCTCAAATCTTCGTTTAGCATTAATGCTTGCTAATTGCATACCTAGAAATAAGATCTTATATATAATTGCTAATTGCTAATTGAAAAAGGGCGCGGGCACAGGAAACAACGATTAGGAATTAGATATTTCTTGAACCTGCCAACCCGACGATCCGCGAAAGAAATTCGAAGAAATGGCGAAGTATGGAGACGTGAGGACGCGACGGTTAAATTGTATGTCTCGAAACTTTTCAGTGCAAAATGTGTACCATGGAAGAGGGCATGATAGCTAGACTATAATATAGAAGACGGTATGATCTGAGTCCGGTTGTAAATTTGTATATCACGGAAGTCACGGTACTATTCGCAGGTCATGGAACAATAGAAGTCCAATCTAGAGCCCGCCTACCGGGAATCCGCGGTCGGATAAGTGGCTGGGTATGGAATGGGGAAGCGGTCGGTCGGTGTTGTGATATAATAGCACGAGTGCAAACGTGAACCCGCAAGTCCGCCTATGCACGCAGCTAGACATTTTCAAAAAAATGAATAAGTGATGAGAAAGATAAAGTTAAGGGAAAAGAGAAACGGATATTTGGCTAAGTACAAAAGATGGAAAAGAAAGGCTAATATATTCACATCTGTAATAGATATCCCATTTTCTAGCAAGATATTTTCTGCATGTTTCTGGAGAAGTTATATACTTATTGCATATACTTGGAAATAAGTGCGAAGGTGGCGAGCACAGAAAACAACGACTAGGAATACGAAATTGTCTACGATCCACGAAAGAAATTGCAAGAAATGGCCATGGAAAGTGGTCAGACGGGTTTCAAAATAGGTTGACAAGGGTTCCCGAGGAAACATGAGGCCCCGACGATCAAATTGCATTGATCAGAACTTTTGAGTGCATATTGAGTAACACAGAACAGGGGTTGATGTAGGAATCCGGAAGACGGGCTCCAAGATAGGCTGGCAAGGGTTCCCGAGGAGACATGACGGCCCGACAGTTAAATTGTATTAATCGGAAATTTTGAGTGCATACTGTGTAACACGAAAGAGGGGTCGATGTAGGAGTCGTGAACTTGCAAGTCCGCGAACCCGCGTAGTTAGATATTTTTGGAAAAATGACTAAGTGATGAGAAAGATAAAGTACAAGGAAAAGAGAAACGAGAATTTGGTTAAGTATAGAAAACGAAAAAGAAGGGCTAATATATTCACATCTGTAATAGATATTCCATTTCCTAGCAAGATCTTTGTGCATGTTTCTGGAGAAGTTAAATACTTATTGTATATACTTGGAAAGAAGTGCGAAGGTGGCGAGCACAAAAAACAACGACTAGGAATTGGAAATTGTTTGAACCCACCAACCCAACAATTCACGAAAGAGATTGCAAGAAATGGTCGTGGAAAGCAGGCGGACGAGCATCAAAATAGGCTAACAAGGGTCCTGGAGGAGACATGAGGGCCCAACGGTCAAATTGTATTGATTGGAAATTTTAGTGCATATTGTGTAACACGGAAGAGGGCTGATGTAGGAGTCCGGAAACCAATTTCTATATCTTGGAAGCGGGGGGGGACTGTTTGCAGGTCAAGGAACACTGGAAGTGCATTCTGCATGTCTCGGAATCTGCAAGTGAAAAAAGTCAGGTAAGTATGGAATTGGAGGTGCGAAAGAGATTCCAAGAAATGGCAAAATATGGAAAGCGGACGCAGGGGCTTCAAAACGAGGTGACAATAGGTCCCCAGGAGACGTGAGGACCCGAAGGTCAAATTGCAAGTCTCAGAACTTTTGTGTGCAAACTGTGTATCATGGAAGAGGGTATGATGTGGGAGTGCGGCAACAAATTTGTATATGGCGGAGGTCCAGGTGTTGTTTGCAGATGACGAAACAATGGAAGTTCAATATAGAACCCAGTTTTCCGGGAATTCGCGATCTGAAAAGTGCCTAGGCACTGAATGGCTACTGGTTGGTCAGAGTCACATTTTCGGAAAAATGACTAAGTAAAGAGAAAGAGAGAGTAGAGGGGAAAAAGAAACAACAATTTGGTCAAGTATAGAAGAGGGAAAAGAAGGTCCAATATATTCAAATCTGCAATAGATATTCCATTTCCTGGAAAGATCTTTTATGTATGTTGTTGGATAAGTTGTATACATATTGCATATACTTGGAAAGAAATCTGAAGGTAGCGGGCACAGGTAACAACATCTAGAAATTTAAAATTTCATGAACCCGCGAACTCGACGATCCGCCAAAGAGATGTCAATAAATTGTCAAGTGTGGAAAGCGGTCGGACGGGCTTCAAAATAGGGTGACAGATTCCCGAGGAGTCGTAAGGCCCCGAGTGTCAAATTGTATATATCAGAACATTTTGGTGCAAAATGTGTAACACATAAGAGGGGATGATGTGGGAGTCTAGAAGTAAATCTGCATATCGCATAAGCTGGAGTGCTATTTTCAGGTCATAGAACAATGGAAATTGCAATTTAGACAAAAGGGAAGCGCTCGGTCGAAAAACGTGAATCTGCCAACCCGCGCAGCAAGGCATTTTCGGAAAAAACAATTAAGTAACCAAAAAGAGAAACTACAAGGGATAAAAGAGTGGGAAAATAGAAAGGCGGAGGGCAATTTTCGTAAACGCAAATTGGTTTCAAACAAGCCCCATTGGTGCAAAACCATCATTTTCTAGTAATTCTCAGCAAATGCTTTGTTGAAAATTATATTTTATTGCAACTTGTGGGTGTAAGTGTGTTCTTGATACATTCTTCCATGACTGTAACATATTAATTTAAGTATTAAAATTCTTGCATTATGGGTTGTTAGCATTAAAGCTTAATAATTGCATGTCTAGAAACAAAAATGATGATCTTGCTGCAAAATTGTGATTTGGTATTGCTATGTTCTATCTGCATTATGAATAGAATTGAACGTTGGTTTGAAATTGTGTGTAATTCATTTTTTGTTTGCATAAAATCTTGATGGATTGACACAGTACATTGTCATATAATTGTTAGATGCTCCATTTTAGAACAAATTACCTAAGAAAATACAATATCGAAGAACTACAAGACTATCGAACCATGGCAATGAGAAGAGGTGTTAAATCCAGAAAAGAAGCAGTAACCAAGACTCCAAGGCAAAATTTTTTAATAGAAAATCCATTAAAAAAAAAAAAAAAACATTGAGCACTGTATATCTATCCTTATAAATTGGACCCAGTTCTTTGGGCCAAAACATTGAACATATCTTCCACAAACACAGGCATAGGATCCGCAACATGTAGGAGCCATCAAGATGCTCTTCAAAATATATACAAAACTGATTACTATGTTTTTTTTTTAGGAAATCCTTGCATTTTTCTCCTCGATGGATCATCCTGTGGTAAAATTGATAGTTATCAGAAGCTTCAGGTGAGGAAGAAGATGAAAAATGTTGTAGGGCAAATGGAATAGCCCTTAATTGAAATTTAGGACACACCAAGAAACCGCCTCTCCACAATGGAAAACTTCAAGGACACAGGTTGCACGTGTAATTCCAAAGGCCCAAATTAGTCCATTCTTGGTGGAAGGAGATGACTAGTAGGAATATGCCTTGCACCAATGGGAGTTCTGGTCCTCATTCCCTAAGATGTTAATTGTATATCCAGAGAACGGGACAGTAGTCCCGCAATTGAATAGCTTGTTGGCTTTAAATATATCTCTGGGAGAATCAACATATCATTTTCTTACAATGAAATACTTCCGCCCAGAACAGACTAATTTGGACCTCTGGAATTCCTACTTTCGAGATGCAAAGCGACTATTACGTTCAGCATTGGTTTCTTTTCTGAAACTCCTTTTTTTGGTGTTGTCAGGACCGCCATCGCTGAGATGGGAAGTTCCGCCCGTTATGGTTGATTTCAATTTGGGCGCATGAGTAGGAATAGTCTTTGCATTGCAATCATCCATTATCGTATCATCGTCCATCAGATCATCTTCTTCTGGCTTGGAATCCATGGCATCAACCTCTGTGCCAGCCATCAATGCAATTGGGTAGGTTCTCTGAGCAGGCAAGGTTGCCTTGGAATTCCTTGAATTGAAATATATCTCTCGGTGTACCAAGAGACCATCTCCTTTTTTGCTCCTAGCTGGAGGGAGATGAGTAGTAAGAATATGCCCTGGAATACTAGAACCTCTGGCCATCATGCCCAAAGGTGTTTACTGTATCTGGACAGAACTGCTGCCACAAGTTAACGAGAATTTTTCGTTTGCTCCAGACGATGTTTGAAATGAAAATTGGGGAGGGATAATATAACCCTATGCAAATCCTGGTTTAATGCGTATCAATGGAAGATCTCCTCGAGCCTTTCGCTGATCAATGATAATCTCCAAGGTTCGTGCGTAATGAGTTGTTACCAATAAAGCTCACTAATTGCATATTTAGAAAAAAGTGCGAAGGTGGTGGTGACGACGAAGAGCGATTAAGAATTAGAGATTTCTTGAAGGCGCCAACCGGCCGACACACGAAAGAGATTGCATCGTGTTTGAAATGAATACTTGGAAAGGATAACACTCTTCTCCGCAAATCTTGGTTTTATTCGTAGTAATGACAAATCTTCTCCGACCTTCCTGACATTAATGACAATCTTAACGGTTCCTACACAATGAACTACTAGCATTAAAGCTTAATAATTTCATATCTAGAAAGAAGTACGAAGGTAGTGGGGATGGTGAAGAGCGACCAAGCATTGTACATTTCGTCCACCAGCCAACCCGCGAAACAGATTCCAAGAAATGCCCAAGTATGGAAAGCGGTCGGGCGGGTTACAAAAAAAGGGTCACAAGATATACCCAGGAGACGTGAGGGGTCGATGGTCAAATTGTATCTCAATGACAGATTCCAATCGTCAATTTGTATATCACGGAATTTCTGGTGATGTTTTTACATGGGGAAACAGTGGAAGCGCAATGTTGAGAGGGCAATTTGTATATCGTGGAACTTCATGTGTTGTATATAAAAGCATGAGACATTCGGAAAAAGGACCAAGTAAACAGAAAGCGAAAGCAAACGAGATGAAGGGGATTTTTTTTTTTCTAATTTGTAAATCAAGGAAGTCTGGGTGTTGTTTGCAGGCGGCGGAACAATGGAAATGTAATGTTGAACCCGCCTATGTGGGAACCCGTGATTAAAAAAGTTTGTTCAATATGAAATGGGGAAGTGGTCGGTCGAGCTGGTGATATCAAAGTAACAATGGAAATCTGAAGACATGAATCCGCCAAATCCCTCACCTAGAATTTTTCAGAAAAATCAGTAAGTAACCAGAAAGGGAAAGCAGAGGGCAAAAAAGAAAGCGGATGGCAATTTTCAGAAGCGAGAATTGTTGTAAGAAAGCCCCATTGATGGTTTTAAGAGTAACTATGAAGTGCATTAAACATGTTAATAGGTCTTCAATCAAGGAATAGATACAATGAGCGATGTTTATAGTTTCCAGGATCTGTTTGTATAAGAGAAGCATCGAAAAGTTACAAGAAAATCAATTTTTGGATGTTTAAGTAAAGTTTTTGTACTGTTAGCTTCATCGCAAGTATAACAACGATGAATTTGAATTTTAATGTCCTCTCGTTCATATGATTGTTCCATTATACTTCACATAGTATATATTCTTTTATTTCAATTTGTTTGCTAATTTGTAGATCGTGGAAGTCTGAGTGTTGTTTGCAAGCGGCGATACAATGGAAACGCAATGTTGAACCCGCCTATCCGGTAACCCGCCTATTTGTAAACCCGCAATACAAAAAATTTGTACAATATGAAACGGGGAAGCAGTCGGTCAGGCTGGTGATATAAAAGTAAGTGGAAATCTAAAGATGTGAATCTGCCAACTTCCGCACCTAGAAATTTTCTTAAAAACGAGTAATACATATTAAATATGTACTTTTATAAAGTATGGACATGAGATTTTATAGAGCATGTACAAATCCTTCATTCCATACTTAGCCACTTTTTGGATCGCGGGTTCTCGAGTTGGCAGGCTCAAAATTGGGCCTCTATTGTTCTGTGTCCTACAAATAGCACCCAGAGTTCCATGATATACAAATTGACAGACAGACTTGCGGGTTGGATAGCTCAACATTGCACTTCTATTGTTCTGTGTCCTCCAAACAACACTTGAATATCCACGATATACAAATTGACAGACGGACTCCAAGGTTGGCGGGCTCAAGATTGCGATTGTTTACGGATGGTGATCCCTATCAACTATCTGACATTATCTAAAAACATTATTTTCAAATACTAAATTATTAATATTAAATATTGATATTGTACAATTTAATTACATAAAATTATTAAAGGATGTTAAATCTCTTATTTTAAAAAAAATGAAGTAAACAAAACAAAGCTTTTTAAAATTATATCACTGCAAGTATAACAACGACCAATTTGAATTTTAAGGGCCTATTGTTGATATGATAGCTCCATTAGACTTCGCACAGTATATACTTGTTTATTTCAAATTATTCCAGGAGATTAATTTTACCAAGTTCATCAATCAAGGAAAAGTGTTAAAATGAGCCACATACTACATTTGCGTCACAGAGGTTATATTAAAGGGAAAAGCATGTCCTCTATAGTTTTGTGTCCTGCAAACAACACCCAAAGTTCCGCACTATACAAATTGACAGGCAGACTTGCGAGTTGGCTGGCTAAAAAATTGCAATTCTATTGTTCTGTGTCCTCCAAACAACACTCGAAGTTCTGCAATATACAAATTTATAGACGAAGCATACAACAAAGAACCATGTAAACTCCAAATAGGCCGCAAGTAATATCCCATAAGGTTCCATAGAGAAACACACATCAACCTTTGCATCAAATAATTTGATATCATTTTTGGAACGAACAATCTTATGCGCGTGCAATCTCTATAGCGAGATCTAAATATCTCAAGCTGATGTTTCAATCCATGTTGAGTTCCCTTTTTTTTCAATTAGGGCATCGAGAAAATGCAGATACCATACCATAAATGTATAGTTGGAGACAAATTTTTATTTTATTCGGGCACCCAAAAGAAAATTGCAGAAATCTTGTCATGGCTAAATAGTTGAAAAACAATTGTCGAACTTGGGCACCCAAAAAACGTGCAGGATCTTCCATCAAAGCAACAACCACCCACCATGCTTTTTTTCTTTTATTTGCACGCCGAAACAAATATGCAAAATCCTCACTGGGAGACGCAAGAAAACATAAAAATTACAACATCAATTGCATTTGTAATTAGATTCTCAAGTACTCGAGTCCGACGAACATTCGTCTGAGTGTTGAAGAAATATTACAGAGACACATTGCAAAATTCTTACTCGGAGATGCAAGAAAACATCAAAATAACAACATCGATTGCATTTGTAATCAGATTCTCAAGTACTCGAGTCTGACGAACGTTCATCTGGGTGTTGAAGAAATATTTTAGAGCCACATGAGATATTTTCATTTCCTTCCAAAGCTTGATTTTTTTTTTTTTCAACCAATATGCAATATTGCATTATCCTCATTTAAGGTGAATTTGTTGTGTATCCGAAAGTTGTGCAATATGTAGACACTTCTTGCCTTTTTCTGTAGGTATGATTCATACGACAATTCTTCTAACCCAGGAAGCACATCTTGTAACAGAGGTTGCCTAATTGTACAATGCACGGTTGTGTTGACCACGGTTTGGATGGCAGCATTGAGGCAATGTCCATATATATATGGATATTTTTCACTGCATCGCAGACAATCAATCGTATCATCACTTATCAAAGCAAAAGCAGAAGCAGGAGAGTTGCATTTCGTACATACAGGCTCAAAAGGGGTCGAGTACACATTCGTTGCAACCAAAACACCTTCAACCTAGAAACGCAAGCATAGGAATTAATACACTGAACAATATAATACACAACTGCACCACCCCCAACCCCCCCCCC